>JAOTQR010032542.1:0-16047 GCA_025774065.1 Solanum ossicruentum | reverse complement strand
AAGTATAATCTTCATTTTAGCTGTTTTTAAATTATTAACGACTTATATTGAATTGATAAACTTATCTTTTATAAGCCATGTTGGGTGGGGTAAATTTGGCTTATTCACAAGGTTTGCTGGATTGTCATTACAATATATTTGGTATAATAAAAGTCATTTTTCTAATATTTGATTGCTTAAAATATTTTTTTAAAAAAATTTTACATTAAAATTTCAAGTAATTTGAATTCACAAAGTAAAATCCATTTAAGAAAAAATTGACTGTTCAAACTTGTGGATGAACATCGTTTTCTTAGGAAACATCTTAACTTATAACTTTTTTTTTTTTTATGTGTTCCTGACTAATTAATTTGTATTTTCTACTGTAAGGTCCATTTAAAAGAGGGGCGTTGCCCAACACTTAAAAAGATTTTTTTCATATGTAAAATATGAATTCTAAATCTCTGATTATAAATAACGGAATCCTATTTATCTCATTACAATTTGTTTCAATTAACACTTAGATATTATTTTAACTTTTATAAAGTTTCAATTAAAGCAATATTACTTATTCATCTATTATCATGAAGTATTTTTCACTCATTAATCAGGTAATTATAATATTAAATGAAACATTATTATAATTAAATCAATGTTGAGTAATACTCTTTCTATTTTATATTAATCACTTTTTTATGCAACTGCCTACATTAAACTAGTTATATAAATTGGGATGGTAGAGTATAATTAATTGGGAATTGAAGTAACATGGGATTCAATCATAAAAAGTTGCGGAAAATATGCAATGCATTTTGTTGTACTCTTATAGGGGAAAACGGCTTCAACTGATTTTCATGACGTGACATCACTCTCATAACTTGTAAAATATAGTATATATTTTCATCAACTACCATAACTAACACAGAGAAATATAATCTTAGTAATACTTGTTTATTTCACTTTATTTGTTTTATTTACACTTAACATGCGGTTGAAATAAAATTGTCAATTTTTTTGAATTTTATGGCTTTAGATTAGCGATATATAAATTGTATTGTGTATCAAAATGTCTTTAAATTCATAGTATTAAACATGTCATGAAAAAAGTTTAAATTAAAAAATTGTTAAAAAATAAAAAGGATATTTTTTTGAAAATGAACCGAATAAAAAAGTAGAATAAATAAATTAAAAGAGTGGGAGTATATATCCTGTGATTATCTTCCCATTACGTACCAATTATGGTTTTCTCAAAATCGATTTTCTAATTTATCTTTTACTTTTTTTATGATTGTCTTTTTATCTATAAAAATAACAAAGAATCATTTTTGTAAGAATAGACTTTTTATAAAATTATTCCACTATAATAACTATCTTCGTTTATTGCCTTTCTAGAAATAGAATATCTAAAATTACTAATACGAGGTTTAGAGATTCTGATCATATATTGATATTTTAATAATTTTTATAACAAATAATATTTTGTAAATATATATTTTCATCATCATTAAAAGACTAAAATCTACAAAAAGCTACAATTATAAAATTTTCTCATCAATCTTGAAAGAATTTATTTTTCAAGTAGCTTCATAAGGTCTCTTATAACTTAAATCTTTATGGAGTACATTTCATTGTAAATATATTGAAATTGTATTTAATTTCTTATATTTCTAGTAAAGGAAATATGCATATCTTTGAGATTTGAAATTTAAATAATTTATTTTTTCTTTTAACATTAAAAAATAAAAAGATGCATCTTTTTTGCCTACAGTAGCCAAGTATTAAAATGTTAAATGATGTACTAACAGATTTCAAATCTAATAATATTGTTATAGAGACGTTTGATTGTATTCATTCATTCTCTCAATATAGACTGAAATACGATGCTCAATAATGGAGAGAAAACTTGGTAACATTCACTATGATAAGTTATGCAAACTAATTTAGTCAATATTCTACATGAACTTTGAAATAAAACTCCTTAAGTTGGAGTTGCATCAACATGCGTAATGATAGTGATAATATTAATATTCCTTTCGTCCTATTTTAATTATTATGCTGCACTTTTTGAAAGTTAATTAATGACTAATATTTAAAGTTAAATAAGATAAATTAATTTGATATTTCAAAATAAATATTTAAATATTCAATAACTATAAGAAATATATTATTGATTGCAACTTTTTTCATATCAATATGATAAAAAAATATATCTCAAAATGTTAATAAATTTATACAGTTTGACACTAAAGTTAGAAACTATAATACTAAAATGAGACGAATGAAATATAATTTTCGTGATCTAAAGAAAAATGAGTGCAATAAAGGTGTTGTTCCCTTTTCGAGAATCTCACTTTGAATAACATTCACAAATTCATGCATACCTTGTAGCATTTCTTCACGTGAATGAAATTTATTGGGATCTCATTTCTCCGTTTAGTTTCGGACTAATTTATTGTTGATATGTCAAAAGTGACAAAAAAATAATAACAATTTATTTTAAGAATAAGTGATAAATAAAAGTAAAGGGAGGAGTTGACTTAAATTGTTGCCATATGTGGTTGAATGTTTTAACGTTTTGCTATATATGGTGTGATCAATATGACAGAGACACTAAACTTTTTAAATTTTTTATTTGGATTGTAACCAAATTTTCAAAAAACTAAGTGCCTGTAGTAGCAATCATCAAAGTAAGATAGCAGAAATATGACCAAATAAATATTAATTCAATAACAAACATGTTGGACAACAACAATTACTCGTGCTGGAAATTACAAGTGTGTTGAAATGTAAGAAAAATACATTCAAAAAGTAAATCAAGCTAACTTTTGCTGATGCGAAAATTCCAAATTTGTAAGTTGGGGTTACAAATTGGTTTTAGGAGTACTCCGAAATATAAAACAGACATGCCTTAATGAACGATAATGTCCACGACCTCATCGACCAAAACGATGATGTCCCATTCCTAATGGATGGTGTCCAACACCTAGTGGATGATGTCCAACACCTAGTGGATGATGTCCATGTAGCTGACCCAAAAAGGGGCTATTAACCAAATGAGCCAAAGTTGCCATGGCATGAGATTGCCCTGAAATTAGTCCTGCAATTGAAGGATTTTGTGCCAAGACAATTGAGTAACCGTCATCAAAATTGTCCATGCCTTGTGCCACTAGTTGCCATACTAAGCTGCCTCCCATGGTACCTCCTGCTTTGGCAAAATTGTATACATTTCTGTAAACTAAACTCATGAATGCATCTCTTGCATTTTGATTGAATCCTGGATCTTTGCTTGACTTTCCGAATTCAGCAAGAACCAATGGCTTCTTTAATATGGTTCTTGAATCTTGCCAATGACTTGTCATCCACCTTTGCATGAATGCTGCTTGAGCATCGTCACTTTGTCCAGTCAACCTATTAAACAATAAGGTTTTCAGTTACATTACTAGTTTAAGTTATGTGTACTAACAGTATAAATATCTGTTTATACCGTAAGGTAAAAGAAATATTTATTGAATGTACCATTGGTCAGTATATGCGTGTATAGTGGCAAAATCAATCTCTTTAATAAGATGGCTGCTGATGAAATCTGTTCCAACTTGAAAACCAGGATTAACTTGCTTCTTTTCAGGTATTGAATCGCCATAAAATCCTTCCATTCCTATCTCCAACAAGTGCTTTCTGTCTAGTGATTTCACAAAACTTGCCATCTCTTGAACCCATCCCTGTCAATATCACACACATGATCAATTATTAAAAAAAACATTACAAGTAAGAAGATAAGATGTGATAGATTCATGTCTGTTTTCACTCACATTAACTGTTTTCCCAGAATAATCAGCATTGCATCGTGGCTCATTCATAAGTTCCCATGCCATGATTGTGGAGTCATCCCTGTATGCTATTCTATTCATGGTATTGACCCTTGTCACTATTTTCTTAACATGGTTCTTGTAATAATCTTTAAGTACTGGATGAGTATAAAAATCATCTTCACTGTTGATATTCTGAATTCCTGCATTTTTCGCCCATTGAGCATATTGACTTCTCCCTCCAAAATCTTTGTAGTTATTCACAAAGCTCAATATTAAGCGTATCCCATACTTTCTTGCTTCTGAGATCACAAAATCCAGTCCCTATATCACACAGTGAAAAAAAAACAAGAAACTTATAATAATTAGCCTCTAATTCTTGAGACACATAACTAAGTAAATAAAAAGTATGTTATGAGTTGGTCACGATATTAGAATAGACAGCGGTCTGATAGGAATGTCAATCAGGCAGCAGGGCAGAGGGGTGATGTAGGGCTGGACAAAAGTTTAATGGGGCATGGCAGGGCAAGGGATATCAAAAGCATTTCCATGAAAGAAGAATTAGGTCCACGCGCGAGGATCATGTTGATCAGTCATAATTAAGCAAGGAAAAAAATGTGTTTTTAGATGAGCTTTATCATATATTTAAGCAATAATAAATGACCTGTAAAACACGTTCATCGTAGACACCAGGAGAAATTTGCAATGCTGCATCGCCGCCATCACTAAAAGCCCAAGTCCTGCATACAGAGAGACCAGCAGCAGAGGCTTCCTTGAAAACCTCAGAGACTTTGTACCTCTCAGTTGGCTCAGCAGCAACATGCATCAGCCAATAAGAATTGAAACCATTAAACAGAAATGGTGATCCATTTAGTTCAAAATGAGCACCCCTTGTTCTAACAAAATCAACATTATTAATATTTTCTATATTCCTAGCTTCTGTTATTATAGCTAGGAAGAGAAACAGGGCAAAAGAGCTAATTGCTCTACTAAAAGAAGCCATTAATTAATTTGTTAGAAAAATGTATATGGAAAACAAGATTTGAGTATCCAAGAGATGCTTGTTGGACTACTTATAGTTACTTAGAGCTTACTAAAAATAGAAAAAAAGGATGGAGTTGAAGTAATTAGGAGGATTTTCAGGATGGAAGCCCAATAGTTGGTTAACTAAATTTGGTAAAAACGAATTTCTTTATCTTTGGTTTCAAGATTTTGTGGAAAGCTGACAGAAGGTGAAAGTTCAGTTGGAAGAAAAAAGGGAAGAGATACATTGGGAATTATAATGTGCTTATAGTACATGTGCTTCTCCATGTGCCTGGTTTTATAGTTTGGTAAGTTCATAAGAACTTGAGTGTCCTATGGAAGGTTGAAGAGATAATAATTAGATGACACCTCCATTTATCTTGCATGATTTGAAGCCAGGAAAAGCTGAAACGATAATGTCCTTGTTTGGGGAGTTTTAGGAGGACATGAATGGAGGGCCCCTGGAGCCAGAATTTGAGCGAATGTATATCAAAAGACTCATAATATCGTGAGGATTTCATATCTAAAATTTGAAACTATTTAGAGGTGATTTCGAGTCAATCGAGATTGAATAGTCAATATATATCTCATTTATAGTTAAGCTATAGTTAGTTTTTACATGTATCATGATGTATAATCAGTGTATATCTCGTGTATAGATATGCTATATTGTATAGTCCGTGTATACGTTCTCTGACTTTAAGCAAACTATAGTGATAGTTAGTGTATACTTCCAATGACTTTTTGCTTTTTTCCTTTTTTTAAAAAAATGTACATGAAATATCACTATATTTATTGTAAACTAATTATTTTATTGTATATATTTGAAACCAATCAGTATATTATAATAGTAGTTGAGAATAAGAAAGAGAAGTGGTTATCCTAACAGAATGATATCTGTGGGCTTTTCCAAGTTTCAAACTCTTGCAGGAATGACTTTCTAAAAGGGACCTTTTTTCCAGTTCAGTTATCTCACCAAAAAGAAAAAACTGTTATCCCCTTTGAATTTGTTGATCTTCCAAAAAGACTCTCTATACTCCACATTTGGAGAACAAATCTTTAGAGAAGCAATCCCTGCCCAAATCCAAATTTAGGATTCTACATTAATTGACATTAGGGGTGAAAAAATCGAACCGATCAATAAACTGAACAGATAAAAAAATTATTGATTTATTGTTATTGAGTTATTAGGTTATCAGGTTTTTAATGATTTTGAAAAAAAAAATTATTGGGGTATTGGTTCGATATCGGTTTTTGCTATTAGATTATTGGGTAAATCGATAACCCAATAAGATTATAATACTTTACTATTTTACCTCTTCATAAATATTAAATATTAATAATTAATGGTAATAGGACACTATAGCAATACTTTACATATTTTAATCTTTATAATACTCAAGTGATTAGTTATCCACTTTAGAGTTTAGTTTGTAATTAACTAATAATAGCTTTTGCAAGTTTGTAAACATAGTTTTCGTACTCTATCTGCTTTTTATTAATGCAAATTCTCATTATCATTCTTATCGGGTAAACCAAAAATGAACTATTAAGGACTTAAAATCGATAAACCAAAAAATCAAGAAAAATTATTTTATTGGTTTCTTATTTGTTTAGCATATTTAAAAATCGAAAACCAATAAACCGAACCATTAGTGTACAAAACCAAATCGAACAGACTGATGCACACCCCTAATTGACTTAGCTTAAATTGGCATTGCATAGGGCTTGATAAAGAAAAATCGTTCCTTATAGATAACTTCTTTGTGTCCTCACTCGAATCTATATCTCTAATTAATAATGGAGGAATTTTGTCCATTATATCACACTTCTTGATAGTAAGAATGGCGTTATAAGACACGAAAAATATACCTAGGACATTTTCTTAAAAAAAAGAAATTGCAACCAACTAATTTACATTATAAAAATATGTATAACTTACATAAATCCCATATTCAAGTAAAGACATTTTAATTTATCCCAATTTTTTTCCATATTTAAAAAAATCTCATAAAAAGACAACTATGCGGATACATTGGTTATTTTTACGAATACACTACACCATACATGATTCATAAGTCATGATTCATTGTAATCAATATCTGATGCGGTGACTCAACCTTATGTTAAACTATTTTATTACAATGAATCATATTTTATGATTCATTGTCTCAATGAATCAACCCATTAATATGATTCATTGGTATATTATCTTTGTATGATGCACCCAATGAATCATCAACCTATAATAACTAGAAAAAAGTGTCCCAATGAATCATCAACCTATAACAACTAGAAAAAAGCGTCCCAATGAATCACTATATTCAATCCATATAAGTTCGAGTGAATCAACAACATATATGACTAGTTTTATATATAAATGAATCACCATATTTAATGAATCACCATAAAAAGTTGTGGACAACTCATAATTTTGAAATAAATCACCATACAAGATACATACACTCGATTTTATATATAAATGAATCACCATATTTAATGAATCACCATAAAAGATTGTTAACAATTCATAGTTTTGAAATAAATCACCATAAAAGATATATACTACACACATAAATCACTATATTTGTCTAATAAAATAACTTATATAGTCTTAATGAATCACCATACAAGATACATACTCTCGGTTTTATATATATACTCTCGGTCTATCAATTTCTCAACAAAGCAATCAAAATCAACAATGGAGAATCCATTCTACGGAGGCTACTAGTCCCGCCCAACTTGTCCTCGCTATTTGTCTAACATGAGAGGAACCAGTGCAATCGATCCATCAAAAATCTGCCGGACTCAAGCTGTACGATAAGGTTGTCTAGATCCCAGTCCAATTTGTGAGTTCAGATCCCGAGTGAGTTGTTTCAGCCTCCACGATACAGTAGCCTGAGCCGGACCGGTCCACTTTAGCCTTGAAGATTCAAAAGGTCTTCAGAGGATTTCTGGTGAGGAAAAGCGTGAAAAAAAAATCTGTCGATACGAAAGGAGGTGGAAGATGTTGAGCGGAAACTTTTGTACAGTGAAATGACGAAGTTAGAGATGTTTTGCATCGATTTGGTTTGATTCTCGCCGAAGAAAAAGGGTTTTGTGAGAAAGGGGATGAATGTATCAGACATGGGGGGGGGGGAGAATAGCGAAAAATTTTTTTTAGTAATTTGTAAAAAATGTAGAGAATATTTAAAAATATTTAAATATAATACGAGATTTCTGCAATTTTTCCTAAAAATATTCCCAAATTAAACTCACATTGCAAATTTTTACACCAAACATAATTGTCCATTTCAGTTAACAAAACACATTTTCGATTATAATAGTTTGCACAAAACCACAATTTAGGTAATCTTCCTTTCCACTATTTCACTATTTTCTTACATTAATATTTTAAAAAATTGGTATATAACATTATATATCCATATACAACAATATACACAACTTTGATTGTTTTTGTTTACAACTTTATATGAAGTCTTGACATACAATATCATACAAAATTGTAAGAGGTATTATACACTCATACATAATAAAAAATTAACTTTGTCTTTTCCTTGAATTTGAGCAACAAACATTCAAAAATTACACTAAATTATCCAAAAATTATAAATTTAGACTCTTGCAAAAATTACCACTCCAAACAAAGTTATGTAAAAATTCAATTCTCAAACTTTGAAACTTTGAACTTCAACAATGGTTGAACATCAAATTTTACTCAAAATTATATCAAAGTTTCAATGTAAATTACGTTAGTCTGAAAGCTTTTCTATTAAAGTGTCTTGCAATAGGAGTAATATTAATTTATAGAAAAAATTGTTTGAAGAAAAAAAATCAGCAATAAAAAGAAAAAAATATCCATGAAAAAAAGATTCAACATATCCAAGTCCTACAATTTAGGGTTGTCATTAAATTAAATCAATTCGAATAAGCATTGAAAATTTTAACTAAATTATGTAAAATAACTTAATGAATTGTACTAGAATATATTTCCTCTGTCCAATATTAACTAAATTTCTGAGGTAATACGCATATTAAGAAAAATATTCAAAGACAAACTTTACATCATACTTTTCACTATTGTCCTTTGTAAAATCATAAATGTATAGTGTAATTTATTTCTTAGAAAATGTAAAAGTAAAAAAAATAAAAGAACAAATATGGAAAAAGTTTCAAATATTCATCAGCTTTGAAAAATTCAACTATTTTGAACCTTGAAAAAAATCTCAAAAATTCAATTAATTTAAAACCGAGAGAATAATAATGATCAACTATAAATAGGAAAAAAAGGTTTTCCGAGGGGCTGACACAAAATACTTACTTGATAATGAAGTTTTCAATAATAAAAAGGTAAAAATATATTCAGAAATTAGGGAGAAGTACTTAAAATACTCCTAAATATAATGTGAATTTTTTTCCCAAATCATTGACAGTCTTAAAAATAGTATCTACTTGACTAACAAAACTTAAAGACACCCCTTGATCTTGAAACATAAGTGAAATACATCTCTAAATTCTCATTAAGATTAGGGGTGTTTATAGTACTTCGCTTCACTTTACATGCTCCTACAAGAGTTTGAGGCAACTTGCTATATCAAGTAGAGAATTGGAGGTGTATTTAAGTTCAATTAGTCAAGGAATAAGAGGGGTAATTTTAAGATTGTCAATAGTCTAAAAATAAAGCCAACAATTTGTACTAAGTTCAGAGATGTTTCCAATCATAGATGGAAATAATATTAACATCTTATTTTCTTTTCACATAATTTGCACCTACATTTAATTTCATATTAATTTGTAATGTAGGGTTTGATTTAACTTTTTCACGAGTTATAGTTTTTCAACCGGATAACTTATGTAAACCACTTTCTTTTTCTTAATTAAAAAAAAAGATTACTCCCTTAAATAAGAGTAATCTTCTTTTATAGAACGATTTGTTTCATTATAGAATGATATTAAATTATACACTCAAGCAATAATTCTTTTCTTTTTTTTTGGGATAAAATTAATAATTTTCAATAAACAAATTATTTTATAGATTAAAAAAAATAAAAAGATTATGATTTTAAAAGAAGTGTAAAGGTAAAATATCTTCCGAAATTGAAGGGAGAATTATACATTGTTTTCTTGTGGGAAAGGGTAAGTTTCTAGCTATTTACTTTTCCTAATTTGTTACCAATTGGGTTTCCTAACAAGGCAAGGATTGACTAGTTATAAATATACCTGGGATTGCGTTCAACTTTCTTTGAAGAAAAGAAATTAGAAATTTGGTGATGGATATAGATGAGTTTCGCCCTACCGATCTAGATTTACTCACATTCCTCGTCAGGTTTACTGCTCAACAACCATTGCGTGACGATGGTTTTATTACAGAGCTGGATGTGTACAAGCAACCACCTTGGATAACTTATAGCTACGGCCGCCACTCACGTGGAGGGAGACCGCAACATGATATGACGACTTACCGGTACTTTATTTCACCGAATCATAAGAAAAAAGGCAGAAGAATTTGCAGGACTGTGGGTGAAGGTATTGGAAGGTGGAAGCAGAGGGAGAAATATGAGGAGATAAATAATCGTGGACGAAAGACGACTCTGGTTTATGAGAGTAGTAGTTGTGCTCGTGGTGATTGGAACAATGGTAAGTGGATCATGAAAGAATATCTACTTTCTGATACTCTTCTTAGAAAGTTCAACAAGTCTGTGCATAAAGATTATGCTATTTTTGCTATAAAAAAGACATCCAAAAATCAGAGGGTGGTGGATACAAGGGTACATATTGTTGAGCCAACTTCTTCGTCTTCTCATCAAATTGAAGAGGAAGCTAGTGTGTTGTTTGGGCTAACTTCTTCGTCTGCTCATCAAATTGAAGAGTTGTTTGGGCTAACTTCTTCGTCTGCTCATCAAATTGAAGAGTTGTTTGGGCTAACTTCTTCCTCTTCTCATCAAATTGAAGAATGTATGATGCCCGATTTTGAAAAGTTGAGGTTAGAAAATAATGACCCTGATCAAACAATGGGTGAAACTGTGTTAGAGAAGAAGCAGGCACAACAGGAGGAATCCAAATTGGTTGATGGCCTTGTGGAAGCCATGGTAGAATTGGAATTCGACAATTAGGTCTTTGAAATTGTGTTTTTATTTCTTAGAATCTCCCCAAAAATTTTTACTAGCAATATTTACATATTTTTTTCAATGGAAGTTTTCTTTACGGTATATACATATATTTCCCTTTTTCTGATTGTGAATATATGGTTAAACAAATATGAGGCATATAATATATGTAATGTCAAAGCACGGGACAACCGCTAGAGCAATTTAGCGGCCTTTTACTTGTCTTTGTAAACTACTCATTCACTTTCATTTGTCGAGTCATGAATGGTTTAATAAGCTGAGAACTTTGATGTGTTGTTTTCAAGTTGTTTAGACTGAGTTTGATCTCCACTTGGTATTGATGGTTGTTAATTCCCCCACATGTATCAGAATATATTACTTTAATGCTTTTGTCAATTTTACGATATACTATTTGTTTTTAATTTCTCTGCAAAAATTGTGCTCATACTTGAACAGGTTTAAGTGAAACAATCATAACGAAATAGTCTTTCCTGGAGTTTGAACATGTTTAGTTAGGGGTATTTTGAAATACGGTAGCATCCTTCAACCAACGTAATTTTCATGTATCAGTTACGATTTTGTTGAGCCTGGTTCAACAACAAAAACTAAATGCAACGTGATAAAACATGGAATACAATAATGTATCGTAGAAAATCTTCTGACGCAAGGGAAAATAAGCCATGATTTGTTAAGACTTGTTGAGCCTGGTTTAAATACTAAAACTAAACGCAACGTGATAAAGTAATTAAGGAACTTGTTCATTAGCATCTCCATCTTGATCATCATTTTGCGCATTAGCTTCTCCATCTTGAAACATGTCTACATTCTCAATCTAATTACAATTTGCACCTATCTCGGATGGACCCAAAGATTCACTATTTTTTGGCTTTGGGTATGATGGAACAAAATGGCTCATTAAACTGTCTGCGCTTCTTTCAATTGTGAAGTGGCAGTTAGTCAATACAACTTTCGACGCTCATCATAGGTCATCCAAAAACAGTCGCTCTATGTTTTTAAACATAGGGGTCAGACTGCGTACATCCGATTCCCCTTATCCCGCAATGGGCAGGAGCCTTTGAGGCACTGGGGTAATGTTTTTTTTTTTATTCCGAGCAGAGAATACCTGATGGATTGCTGCATAAGCTTTTTTTTTGAATGGGAGAATGAGTGTGGTGTTTCATTTATTTAAAGGGAAAACGATGATAAATTGCATTGGTTGGTGATATGGATTAGATAGAGGAGTGCACTCGATCAAATTGTAACAAACTATTTAAAATGCTATAGGTAGCGTTAACCACTTATCCAAAATACCCCACAAAACAATTAGACTTTTCCACTTATACTTTGATTGTACAAAATCAAAGAACAAAGCAACCAAAATATACAACTCAAACTAATACAATAGATAGAGTAATAAGCGAAGAAGAAAAGAAAAACGTGCCAAAACTAAAAATTATGCATTCATAGTCAAAATATTAATTAACTGGTGAAAAGAGGAAATCAAAAGTACAGGAGAGGTGTATAAGGCATAAAATAGTGACAGACCGACGATGTAAAGCATCTATTTAAGTTTGTTACAGTGAAAAATCATACGGCACGATTATCAATCATCATGTGAGAACGTAAAAGTTGATAACAAAACTAAGTAAAATAGAGAAGCAGTGGAGAGGAAGTGTGTAAGATTCTTATCAGTTCTGCGATTAAACAAAAAAACATTATAAAGATAATAGGGTGCGGATGTTCATCGATTATAATACAAGTGAGTGAACAGATGCAGTTTGTATTTGTAAACATGAGAATAAAATAAAGAGATGGAAACTTACAATGCATTCATGGCTGTTTCATGTATAAATTGGATGTTTGGTGGAGCAATGTCATATGGCGAAGTTTGCTTTAAAGAGAGTGAAGCCATAGGTTGCATCTGTCGGTAAAGCGTGAACAGATCTTGCAAGTGTGTTTAGTAGAGGTGACAACATTGGGACTGTATACTGCAAAGCACAACACCTATCCAAATATCTATAAAATTAATATTCCTTCCTCGATGAATATAAAGTAAGAAGAGGAATGTCTGGGTGTAATCAAAAGAAAAGAGGGCAGAATGATGAGGAATCTGTTCATCAAACCCTGTCGTTAGTTGTTTGATGGGAAATAATGGTGTGCGTTTGACTGTTTTAAAGAGAAAAAAGTTAAAAGGTGCATCTGTTCAAAGTGCCAGCTGCGAAGGTGGTGAGCTTTGCGACGGGTGTTGTAGGGTGCGAAAAGGGCCAGAAAAATTAAGATTAGCTCATTTAAGGAAGGGTTATTATTAAACAACTCTGTACTACATTTAATAACGCGTTGTGCTCTAAAATGGTGGTGCATCAAGATTGTGGGTGTTGCAGGGTGGTTTGATTTTTCCATTGATCCAGAAATTATTGGAAAAGAACTGGTTAACTGCATTGATTTGGCTAAAGATGACATCCATGATTTTGTTTTGGTTCTTTCTGTGAGAAGTCGCTTTTCAAGAAAACAACAAGCAGCCATCCAGAGATTTCAACATTTCTTAGGTAACGATATTAGTGACTACATGATTATGGTATTCACAAGTGGAGATGATTTGGAAGTTCATGATGTGACTTTGGATGCTTATTTAGGCGCCAACAAGATTAATTACATGCAAAGATCTTATTAGAGGCTTTTTAACATTCTTCTGTTCAAGATTATTTTCTTTATGACTTAAGATTGTTACACAAATACATTATTTGGATGGGCGTCACAGGAAACTCTTGCTATGTACCAAAATAGACTAGTGAAGTTTGACAACAGGACGAAAGACCTAATTAAGAAAGCTGAGCAATTGAAAAACCTTCTTTTCCAAGTTAATTTGGTTAGGGAAAAGAATGGTTGTAAACCATATACATACAATTTGTTCAAAGAATTGAAGGTTTGAACTTAATTACCCTTTAATAATTGTTTGGAATTCCTTTCAGGAAGGAAGTATGAATCATTGTAATCGAAAGGCAAAGGTTGATTCCTCAACAGGATATTCCGAGGAAGACATAAAAGAATTGAAGGACCAAATGCTGAGGTCACATGAGGAGCAAATTAGATGAATAACTGAACCGATATATAATTGTGATGGTTCTTTCTAATAATACCTTTTGCTTAATTACTGCAAAATTTCAATGTATAAATCCTATTGTCCATATATCAAATATGTAGTTTCTTTGGCCAGTTTATGAATCAATGATAACAAAAACTCTGCCATCAACTTCAATTATGTTCCATGTCATTTACGCATTTGACAGGTAAAGATAGAAAAGCAATCAAAGAAGGAGCATGCTGCTAGGCTTGTGGCTGAAGATAAGGCGAAAAAAGCTCAGAAGAAATCAAAGTATGAGAATCGAAAGCTGAAGCATCTCCTTGAGAGGTCTTGAAGGGAGAATAAGAAGGTCCAAGGATGCTCCAAAACTGTCATGTTTGGAAAGTAAACATATGGGGAATGCGTATGTTTTGGAAGTACTTTAGCTAAATTTGTTTTGAGGTTATGTTTGCACTCCCTTCAGTTTCCACTCTTTTCCATGGTGTGAAATTGCAAATATGTAGTTGGATGTAGTGGCTGAGCTGATAATATCACTAAGGATGTTTAAAACTTCAGTATATATCTCTAAAAAGCTATTCTTGATGTTATTACTTATATATACTGTTATTTTTTTCACAGTACAATTGTAATCACACAAAATTATTAAAATATAAATTTTATAATATGGTTCAAATTATATTAAATTCAAAAATATATTAGTTCAAAATGAATATTGTGAATTAATATAATTGGGTCAATTAATTAAGTCCAATAAAATATGAATTTAATTAAAAGTTCAAATTTAATTATTTGGGCTACAAAATATGACTCGCTTTACTAGGCCCAACTTCTCTTCATCCAAGAGGCTCATTGCGGCGCCACATGTCAAATGACGTGGCATACCAAGTCAAACAAAGAAGCTAATAGGATCATGTCATGTATCAAAATGATAAACGCATTTCATTAAAGTCCGTATGTCATGTCACTTAAATCTGATTAGCCAGGAGAAAGCCTAATTCCCTCATGACTCTTCTATTCAATATTGACATCAAGAATTCTAACAAAAAACTAGAGAAAGCTGATCAAACGTTGCAACTTTCTCTACAAAGTTCAAGAATTCAAGAACAAAGTCAAGCTTCAAGCTCAAGAACAAGATCAAAATCAAGATTCAAGATTAGATTGAAGAACAAACTTCAAATTCAAGATCAAGCTCAAGAACCCTTGAACTTACACTTGAAAATCAGATACTACAATTATCACGATATTTTTGTTCTTGATTATTACTTTTTCAACGCAAATTTTATCTTCTACAATAATTTTTTGACAAGGAGTATTTAAGTGACTACTTTTGGGTCAAAGAGGCTACTCCCCAGCCTGGATCTTATAAATAGAGTTTCTCTAAAGCTTTTTAATATAGTTTATTCTTGCCAAATTTATTACGTTATATGAATTCAAGGGGCGATCTAAATAAAAGTCCCACATTATTATCATTTAGAGTTAGGTCTTCATATTTTATTTAGTAGTAGAGGTCATTTGCACCTTTTCAAAACTAGTAGGACCAGTGTTTACTCGTTCATCTCTATATAAGTTTAAATGTCTATTTGTGTTTTTACAAAGCAAAAAAATAAAAAAAAATAAAAAATAAAAATAAAAAACTTACATAGATATACTAATATCAATAACAATTTTTTTGATTCTAACACTTGTACTATATTTATAATAAACTATTTCTTTTTAAACACATCATTTTTCTAATATTTTTTTATTAGCAAAACCTTATCTATCTTCAATTTGAAAATATATTTGAAAATATTAAGAGATACAAATATTTTCTATTTTTCTAATCAAAATCGTGTGGTTCATATTATTTTATTATCATTACCGTTAAAAAATTTTATTGAAAATCCCAAGTTCAAGAAACAAGGTTAGGATATGGTAAGTTTTAGATATTTTTTTATTGTTATAAAACTGTAAGTTTCCTAATTTGTTACGAATCGGATTTCCCACTAAGTCAAGGATTTCACTAGTTATAAATACACCTGCGTATTTTTACTTCTCAGAAATATAT
>JAOTQR010032531.1:2320-16047 GCA_025774065.1 Solanum ossicruentum | reverse complement strand
GAAGGTTTTTCTTCTATTTCTGCACCCCTAACAAAGTTGACACATAAAGCAACCAAGTTCCAATGGAATGATGCTTGCGAAAGGAGCTTCCAGGAACTGAAAAATAAGCTAGCTTCTGCACTTGTGCTAGTACTTCTAGAAGGATCGGAGGGGTATCTAGTGTATTTTGATGCTTCAAGAGTTGGCTTAGGGTGTGTACTGACATAGCATGGTAGGGTAATTACTTATGCATCGAGACAACTAAGACCACATGAGAATAATTACCCAACCTATGATCTTCAGCTAACAACGATTGTATTTGATTTGAAAATATGGTGCCAACTATTTGTATGGGATTCACGTGGATATATATACTGATCATAAAAGCTTGCAATACATCTTTAAGTAAAAAGACTCTCAATTTAAGACAACGGAGATGGCTAGATCTAATAAAGGATTATGATGTTGATATACTATACCATCCGGGGAAGGCAAATGTGGTAGTCGATGCTCTGAGTCCTAAGGCAACTATGGATACTGGTGACCAGGCCACGGTAATTTAAGGAGTGGCTAAGGATCTACGACAACTAGCCATTTTGGGAGCTCGCCTCCTTGAAACTTCAAAGGAAGGGATTGTTGTACATAATGCAGCATCTTCATTGGTAAAGGAGGTAAAAGAAAGACAATTCGAGGATCCTATTCTACTACAACTTAACAAAAAGGTGAGTCAGGGTACGATAAAAGGCTTTGAACTTACACAAAATAAAGAACTTTATTGTCAAAATAGATTATGTGTGCCTGATATTAATGGACTAAGGAAGAGGATAATAGAAGAAGCTCATCATTCTCGATATTCCATTCATCCAGGATCAACTAAGATGTACCAGGACCTAAAGGGAATGTTCTGGTGGGGAGGCATGAAAAAGGACCTTGCAAAATTTGTGGCTCAATGTCCAAATTGCCAGCAAGTGAAAGTATATCACCAAAAGCCAGGAGGTTATATGCAATGCATAGAGCTTCCCACATGGAAGTGGGATATGATCAACATGGATTTTGTTATTGGTTTACCTCGCTCATTGCAGAAATTTGACTCCATATGGGTAATAGTTGATAGACTTACAAAGTTAGCACACTTCTTACCTGTTAGGAGTGATTATACAGCTGAAGAGTATGCCAACCTATACCTCAAATAGATAGTCAGGTTACATGGAGTCCCAATCTACATTATCTTTGACTGAGGAGCTCAATGCAAAGTTTTGGAAGTCCTTCCAAAGGAGTTCAGGGACACAAGTGAATTTGAGTACAGCTTTCCACCCTCAGACAGATGGTCAAGCGGAATGCATCATTCAGACACTTGAAGATATGTTGCGAACTGTTGCATTGGTTTTTAAAGGTAGTTGGGTAGACCATTTGCCATTTATTGAATTAGCCTATAATAATAGCTATCACTCAAGCATCAAGATGGCACTTTATGAAGCTTTGTATGGAAGGAAATGTAGGTCATCAATTGGATGGTTTGAAGTGGGTGAAACCACCTTGCTTGGGCCAGATCTAGTATAACAAGTCATGGAAAAGGTTAAGGTGATACAACAGTGGCTAGAAACAGCCCAAAGTCATCACAAATCATTTGCGGATGCTAGAAGGGGAGGACTGGAATTTTTAGTAGGAGATTGGGTATTTTAAAGGTGTCTCCAGTGAAAGGGTTTATGAGATTTAGTAAGAAAGGAAAACGGAGCCCACATGGCCATATAAAATTACTAAGAAGTTCGGGCATGTTGCATATGAACTAGAGCTACCCCAAGAGCTTTCAATGGTTCGTCCTGTTTTCCATGTCTCAATGCTTCGAAAATGCATAAGTGACCCATACCGTATCACTCCTATTGAGGATGTGCAGGTTACAGAAGATCTCACCTATGAAGAGGTACCTATTACTATTCTAGATCATCAAGTTAAGAAGCTAAGGAATAAAGAAATAGCTTCAGTAAAAGTACTTTGGAGAAACTAGCTAGCAGAAGAAATAACATGGGAGGCCAAGGATACGATGAGATCAAAATACCCTTACTTATTTGAAACTAGAGAATTGGAACACTAATATGTACGTATGATTGAATATTTACTATGTTGTCAAAAGTTTGTTTAAATAAAGGTCTATACATGGTTAAGCTATCCAATTGTGCCAACATTTGAGGATGAATGTTCCTAAAGGGGGGAGGATATAACACGCCATATTTTACATGTACTAATACTATTTAAATGGAACATGATAAAGTTTGGTTAAATTAGCGCCAATTTTTAAAAGTGCTTGAATCTCATGTTTATGGGTGATATATGCATCTAACGCTTAAGAGGGTCAAATGTATGCATGTTTTGTGTTAAATTGAGGAGATCACAACCCTAAATAAAGTGAGAGAGTTGAGATGCTTGTAGGACTTGATAAGCTAGTTGGTGAATCACCTACTTGCTTAGCTTATATTTGCTAGCTAAACAGAGATGAGGCCCGATGTCGAATTTATCTAAGTTCAATTATGAATAAAATTCATGTTAAGAGGGTAAATTTGGCCCATGTTTCAGAATCATAGATGGACCTTATTTTCACTCCAAGAAGAATGTAAAAAGGGCCCAAGTATAACACAATCCACTTGACTATTTGGGGCCAAAATTAATTAAGAAGAAAGCTGGAAATTAGGCAGCCAAGGTCTATCAAATTTCAGACTCATTTAGGCCCAATTATGAGGGACAAGCTGTTGCATTACAAGTGCATTAATAGATATTCATGTGTGGGAAAAATGTTAAGAGAAATTCGTTCAAATAAGTCTTTAAAAATGGCATAAGAGCATCCCTCTAGTCATTTCCAATTCAAACAAGTCTTTAGTTTTTTTTTCAAATGACTTTGCAATTTTTTTCCAAGACTCTTATCTTCTCTTTATGTCACTTTACCAAGATAACAAGCTACTGCATCACAAGTGTATCGATAGGTGTCAATATATAGTCAAAATTTAAAGAGAAAGCTGGCCAAGAAATTCCTTAAAAACAGATCAAATGTAGCCCCTAAAGTCATTGCACTTAAATAATATTTCAGCTTTCCAAAAGACTCTTGTCTTTTATCTATTTCACTTTACCAAACTGAAAATACAATCTTTTAAGGTTCTTGAAGTTAACCTTAATCTTGAAGGAAAAGGTAAGTAATTATAGTTGTGTATTTAGTATGGTTTCTTCATGAAAAATAAGAAGTATATGCTATTACGTTATGCTGGAAATTCTAGACAGCATGTGTCCTAAGTATTGTTGTGAATGTTTCTTGTTGTTCAAGAGGCTTTTCTCTTAATTGGTTGGCAGAATTATGAAGTAAGACTTATGTTTTAATAAGTTATAGGTTTTCAGTTATGTAATTAAGCTGCTGCATCACTTTTGCACTCCACAAAGATGAGTTGTTTTACGACGTCGTAATTTTACTCTTAAAAGAAACTTGGAAGCTGAAAATTATGATATGTTGTTCCACGACCTTAACCTACTTTGGGACTATTTGTGGAATATTTGAAGACTGGTTTTATGTGGTAAAAATGTTGGAAAAAAATTATTTAGAGTTAAAACAGATTCGGGATTGTTGATGTCGAACTGTGGAGAAAGGATGTAAAGTTGTGATGCTTGTTTGTATGTTGTGAAGAATTGCTATGTTTTGTGGCTTTTGGGCTGTTGTAAGACTGTTAAGGGTATGAAATAAGATGCACATGACATATACATAAGAATGGTTGCTAGAAAATACGATTATAAGTGAATATGGTGAAGAAATGTCTTCGCGTCGCTAAATAAAAATTTGCTGCCCGGATATTAGCTTTTATGGTATTGGGCTGCCAAGAAGTGTTTTGTAGCTACTAATACTAGTCATATTGCCTAATTACTATAAATAAATATTTGGGAGAAAATTAGCCACTCCAAGGTAGTAACGAGGTCATACAACGAGGTATGTAAGGCTACTTAGTTTCGTATCATTTGGCATGAAACATAGATTCCTCCTTGGTACATAAATGTATTTTCCAACTCTGACACAAATATTAACCATGTTTCCAATCTTTTACATGTTCGTATGCTTCCATAAAACTACATTCAAATCTACATACATACATGGATACGAAGTTACATGAGTTTTTGTTGCTAAATAAAGTTCACGAGTTGTTTCATCTCATATGCATTTCATTATTTATATAACATACTCTCTTCATTGCCATATTGTATTGTATGATTATCTACATGTCATATGTTGTATACACAGTCCTAAAACTCATATATTGTGACCACCAAAAGAATAATCTCAAAAGTAATTGAACGGTAAAGTATATAGCTTTTGATGGGTGGTAGCCCGAGGGGTGGAACAATCACCTAGCCAGGGACGATCCTATCACGGGTAGTAGCCCAAGGGGTTAAGGAAGAACCTAGCAAGGGAAAAGCCCGATACAGTTATATGAATGATCAGCTGGTCATTTACAGTACATGATGTGCACAGATTATACACTAAAAGTAAAGTAATATAAAGAATGTAACGTATACGATCCCAAAGTATAACCAAAGGTGGTCTCTTATCCTATACCAGTGCATAGTTTCATTTGAGTTTCTACTTGATATAAAGTACTTCCTACCTTACATATTCAGTACATTACCTTGTACTGAGTCCCTTACAGGGGGACCTGTATTTCATGCTACAGGTACAGGTGCTAGAAGATCTCCTCAGTAGGAGTACAGGATATCCAGCTGCTGTTATTAAGCTCTAGGTTGTTTCGGAGCTTTGTGTGTGTCTAGTCCTTATATGTTGTATTGTACTAGTTAATTCAGGCAGGGCTTGTCCCGACCCTTATTAGATACTTTTTCTTATTTAGAGGCTTTGTAGACTATGTAAACTAAAGTATGATCACATCTCGTATCTTAGACATCGTGGCCCCGACGGCCCATCCATATGCATTTTCGTTTGGATTGTTATTACCGTTTACTTCTTAAAGGAACAGTGAAGATAGAAATCCCTTATAAATTGTTTAAAAAGTACATAGGTATAGGTTAGTTCTCCCGAGCCTTATTGGCAATGGGTGCCGATCCACCCTAATAGGATTTGGGGTATGACACAATGCAACACTAGATTGACATCATAATCAAAATGCATAATATTAAACAATAGACATAATATAACAATATGCATGTATAATCAATGCTGAAGTAAAACATGCTTAAGTAACTCATACTCAATTAGGATATCAAATTAGTAGAAGAGACCAAGTTAGCTATTCAAGGTACAAACTCCTTGGTGGTTGTGTGGAATTTGGTTGATGATAGTCACACCTTATCACCATAGTGGCGAAATACAAACCTCTCACATGGTTGATGAGTATAAACCCCCTCCTTAGTTACCCGGGCTGTTATCCCCCCGGATCGGGTATGGTCTAATGTAACACTTTATATTGATCATATCATATACATAAGTTTATTTCATCATCATATATTCATTCGTATCATATCTCATGCTTTGGACCTTCAAATCCTCAAGAAACCACATCTGGACATTTTATCAAAAACTTTGAGGGTGTGTAATACTAGTATTAAATTATGAAATATAGAGATGAAGTCATGCAAGCAAATCCATTATAAAACTATTAATCAACTCCTTACAAAAACTTTACAAAAAAATAGGAGTAAGCTTGTGACACGTATACCCTTAATTAATGTACATCAAAACCCCTCATCTACTCTTACAATAGGTCCAAGATTTATAGCTCAAAACATAGAAAAACAATCACAACTTTAAATAGCTTTAACATAGTGTATAGTGAATTTCATAATAAGCAAGAGCCATTTGTAAATCAACTTTAAATCATGCAATTTGAGTAAAAGGAGGTTAGGGAACCATGGGTGGAAGGACCAAATGGCTATAACCCACAAACCTTAGTTTAGAGATAAACTTGATGAAGATTGGCGATGGAGACTTGAAGCTTAAAGAAGAGCCTTGAAGGAGAATCTTAGCATGGGATGAGAGTTTGAGACTTGAATTTGGGAGTTAAAATATGACTAGTTGTTTGAGTGAGTATTGTGGAATGTTTAGGATGATATGATGGTGAAATAAGGGTAAGTATAGGTAAAATCACATTTGGGGACTCTTGGGCCTAAGACCCAAAAGCCTTGGACTGAGATAATAATCACTGGCAACAAAATATGCAGGTCTGCGTCTTGTCCATGATGCGGACTTGTCGCAAAGGTCAAATTAATATATGGACGCGATAGTTGCACGTCGCGAGGCCATCGTTGATCGACTCTGGATAAGAAAATTATGAGAATTGAAATTGCTAATTGTTTGCTCTTAAATCAGGGTTAGACCCTTCTCCCCCGAATTTTGACCACCTGAACAAGAATATGAGGTCGAATTTTCAATATCGCACATGGATTTTGAGATATATGAAACTTAAAATTTCAGGAATTTTGAGACGCATTTTTAGGCACTTTTTGGGGTCATTTCAATAGTTTGTCACAACCAAAGCCTAGGGCTCAGATGTAAAACGATGAATGGGGAACTCTAAGGAACCCCAAACAAGCCTCTTAACTTGTCATTACACATCATTGGTCACGGAAGCATATAAAAATATAAGACAGTAAAAATAGGGGCAATGCAACTAAGGGAAAAGCTTGCATACCATCATAATCAAGAGACAAGATTCAAGCTCATATCACAGATACATAACATGTCCAACAAACACCTCTAATACATAGATAAGAGCGAGGACCAAGACAAAGAAACCGAGCTCACTCTCATACTCAAAATAGATAGTAAAGAAGAATGTCTCAATACATAATAAGAGCAACATAGACTAAGGTCCCCGAAGTAGAGGACTCACCAACTAGCTTGAGTAGTATCGAACTAGCCATGTGGAGGAGGAGGATCAACTTGGGCTATGATCCCTACATGGTGATATCATGTTGGCTAGGATATGCATTAGTATATTGGAATGTACTAAGTATGTAGGATGCAATACAACAATAGATTAGCATCATAATCAAAATGCATAAATTAAGCAATAGACATGATATAAGAATATGACATGTATGATCAATTCTTAAGTAAGACATGCTTAAGTAACTCATACTCAATTAGTATATCATGTATGTAGAAGAGACCAAGCTAGCTGTTAAAGGTACAAACCCTTGGTGGTACAAACCCTTCATATGGTTAATGATAATCACACCTTATCACCATGGCAGCGAAGTACAAACCCCTCACATGGTTGATGAGTACAAACCCCCACCTTGGTTTCACAGGCTCTTATCCCCCACGGATCGGGTATGGTCTAATAGAACACTTTATATAGAGTATATCATATACATAAGCTCATTTCATCATAATATATTAATTCACATCATATCTCATGCTTTGGACCTTCAAATCGCCAAGAAACCACATCCAGATATTTTATCAAACACTTAGAGGGTGTGTAATGTTATTATAAAACCATGAAATATAAAAATGAAATCATTCCAGAAAATCCATTGTAAACCCATCAATCAAGTAATATACATCCACACCTTGCAACATCCTCAAGTAATATACATAGAAACCCCTCAAAAAAACACATATCCGCGACAGGTCTGCATGATTGATGGTTTTACCATAGATTTTCTTGCATGATTTTCTCTCTATATTTCATGATTCTATACTAGCATTACACACCCTTTAAGTGTTTGATAAAATTTTCGGATATGGTTTTTTGAGTTGTTGAAGGTCCAAAGCGTGAGATATGATATGAATGAATATATAATGATGAAATGAGCTTATGTATATGATATACTGTATATAAAGTGTTGCATTAGACCATACCCGATCCGGGGGGGATAAGACCTGGGTAACCAAGGTGGGGCTTTGTACTCATCAACTGTGTGAGGGATTTGTACTTCGCCACCATGGTGATAAGGTATGATTATCATCAATCATGTGAGGGGTTTCTACCACACAACCATTAAGGGATTTGTACTTTGAATAGTTTGCTTGATCTCTTCTACACATATGATATCCTAATTGAGTATGAGTTACTTAAGCATGTTTTACTTAAGCATTGATCATACATGCCATATTGTTATATTATGCCTATTGCTTAATATTATGCATTTTGATTATGATGTCAATCTATTGTTGCATTGCATCTTACAAACTAAGTATATTCAAACGTACTAACTCATACTCTTTCCTATATGATATCACCCTTTAAGGACCGGAGCCCAAGTTGATCATCCTCCTCCACGTGGCTAGTTGGATAGTACTCAAGCTAGTTGGTGAGTCCTTCACTTCGGGGACCTTAGTCCATGTTTCTCTTATAATATATTGAGACATTCTTCTTTATTGTCTATTTTGACTATGATGGGGAGCTCAGTTACTTTGTCTTAGCCTCCACTCTTATATATGTATTAGAGGTGTTTGTTGGACATGTTATGTATCTATGATATGAGCTTGACTCTTGTCTCTTGATTATGATGTTATGCATGTTTTCCCTTAGTCTTGTTGCCCCTATTCTTGCTCTCTTATGTTTTTATATGCTTCCACTACTAATGATATATAATGATAAGTTAAGAGGCTTGTTTGGGGTTCCTTCGGGTTCCCCATTCCCTGTGTCAAGTCTAGGCCCTAGGCTTTGATTGTGACAAACTTGGTATCAGAGCACTAGGTTGATATATTCTTGGAGTCCAACACACCATGGCGATTAGAGTCCTATTCATGGTTGTGAAGCACGCCATGACTATGAGTAGGAGGGTATGAGACATTTTAGGAAATATTTCCCTTTTTCATGTTCTACGTTGTGCTAAAGAGTTGTAGTGAGTTTTTCCAAACACTTGGGGATGAAGAGCCCAAACTCTCAAGGAGAAACCTACCAATAGTAATCTCTGGGATGCTCTCACTAGCCCAAGCCCCTTATGCTACTACCCTTGGTGCTAGGGTAAGAGACTTCATGAGAATGAATCCTCCGATTTTCTATGGGTCAAAGGTGGATGAAGATCCAAAAGACTTCGTTGGTGAGGTATATAAAATCATGAACATCATGGGTGTTGGGTCGAATAAAAAGGTGGATTTCGGGGCATACCAACTCAAAGGGGTAGCCCGATTATGGTATGATCAATGTAAGGGTGAAAAAGGAATTAGTAATTTGGTACTTTAGGAGGAGTTCAGATTGGCTTTCCTTAATCGCTTTTTCCCTCTTGATCTTAGTAAAGCAAAGTTAGTAGAGTTTATGAAATTAAAACAAGATGCTATGGATGTGAGGGAGTACGCCCTCAAGTTTAATCAATTTTCAAGGTATGCTCCTCAATTTGTGGCCGATCTTAGATCTAGGATGAATAAGTTTGTGATGGGGGTCTCTGACTTGGTAAGAGAAGAACGTCATTCTACCATGCTAATTAGTGATATGGACTTATCTCGATTGATGACCTATGCCAAGCAAATGGAGGAAGAAAAGTTGAGGAAGAGAAGGGGGCATAAGGCAAAGAGGGCCCGATTTAAGGGTGACTTCAAAAAGGGTGCTAAATTTCGTCAAGGCCAAGGGCCTTCTCATGCTACTAATAGGGGGTTTGCTAATGACTACCCTAGGCCTCAAGGTGTTGGTAGGGTGGCTCCTATTGATGTGTTCCCTAAATATACAAGGAGCCATGGAGGCCTATGTTTGAAGGGTTCTAATGCATACTATGAATGTGGGGAGTTTGGACACAAGAAGAGAGATTGTCTAAGAAACTGTGGCGAGGGCTGAGGCACAAATGCAGTTACGTTAGGTAGAGGTGGTCCTCAAGGTGGTGCTCCAAGGCGCAATTGGTTTTATGCACTACATGGGAGGCAAGGGGTTGGTGAGATTTCCAATGTTGTTACCGATATGTTGAAAATCTTTGTCTTGGATATGTATGCTTTGATTGATCCAGGTGCCACTCTTTCCTTTGTTACCTCTTTTGTTGCTAAAAAGTTCCATATTGACCTCGAGTTGTTGCATAAGTGATATGCATTGTCTAGTCCTATTGGTGCTTCTATTGTTTCTAGGAAAGTATATAGGAGTGGTCCTATTTACATTTTGCATAAGTTGTTGCCTTGTGATCTTGTTAAATTAGACATGGTAGATTTTGATATCATTCTTGGGATGGACTGATTGTATGCCTACTATGTTTCTATTGATTCTAGAACCTGTAGAATCAAGTTTCAATTTCCTAATGAACCCCTCCTTGTGTGGGAAAGTCAAGATGTGGTGGTCAATGGTAGATTCATTTCATGCATTAAAACCCATAAGTTGATTTCTAGGGGTTGTTTGTATCATTTTGTGAGGTTAAAGATGTGGAGTCCAAAGTCCCTTCCATTGAGTCAGTTCCTGTTGTAAATGAGTTTCTTGATGTCTTCCCAAATGACCTTCCCGATGTCCCTCCTGAAAGGGAGAAAGGTTTTGGCATAGATCTCCTTCCTGATAATCAACCTACCTCCATTCACCATTGCCATGTGGCCCTGACGGAGTTGAAGGAGTTAAAGGAACAATTGAAAGATTTGTTGGAAAAGGGATTTACAACACTCTTCCAAGGATAGGGTCACCATCAAGAATAGGTATCCTTTCCCAAGGATTGATGATTTGTTTGACCAATTGCAAGGGGCTAGATGTGACACCCTGTAACTCCATGCTCTTATGTACCCATGTTTCAAGCCTCATTTGTTTAGGTGGAGAGTTTATTAGGGTAATGGGAGACTCATAGTACTTAGACAAGTTCAAAATTTCCCTATCAATTAAGTTTTGGGTATTGGTCCATACAAGGGTCAACTTTAAATGAGCATAACGTTTTGCACACTTGGAATTGGGTGGCCCACGACATGTCAAATGAAATCCCTTTGACTTAGCTTTCCAACGCACTTGGTTTCACCTCATTTGGTTTTTAGAGTCAAAATTTATGGCTATTTTACTGAAGACTGCAACTAGAGTTGCACTACGAGCCTACTGTTACGAGTCATAGGTTAGGGTATGACTCATAGGTTAGGTTCCTAGCAATTTCCAAAGACTCTAAAATTGAGCCTAGGGGTCATGGGAAGGGTTCTACAAGTCGTAATACTATCTGCAGGTCGTAACAGGGCCTGTAACAACCGTTAGACAGCTTTTTAGGAAGGGTTATTTTGGTCTTTTCCCACCCTTTCTAAGCTCTAGATTGACATTTTTATGTTCATTCAAGGTCCTAAACCCTTAAGTTCTTCATTGTATTCATAAAATACTCTCTCAAACCCTTAGTTTAATATTTCACTCCCAAATTCAAGTGTCCAAATCTCTTCTGGATCTTAAGGAATTCATCCAAGCTTCAATCTCACCTCCATCTTCACCAAGAAATTCTCCAAAGATAAGGTATGTGGGTTTTAGCCATTGGGTCCTTCCACCCATGGTTCCCTAACCTCCTTTTTACTCAATTTGCATGATTTAAAGTTGATTTTACCAATGGGTTTACTAGTATGAAAATGTCTATGAACTATGTTAAAACTGTGCAAAGTTATGACTGTTTTGCTATATTTTGAGCTATAAATCTTGGATCTATTGTAAGATTTAATGAGGGCTTTTGATGTATATTACTTGATGGTGTTTCAAGGTGTTGATTAATGGTTTTACAATGGATTTTCTTGTATGATTTCATCTATAAATTGTATGGTTTTGTACCCCCATTACACACTCGCCAAGTGTTTGATAAAATATCTTAATATGGTTTCTTGAGGAATTGAAGGTCTGATACATATCTTATGAGTTGAATGACTTTATGATGATGAAATATACGTTTATATGGGCTGTATTTATGAGAATTATTTATATTATTCTAAGATAACCATGTCTTGATAAGGTGGTACAACGCCTTAACCATTATGATAAAAGGGATGATGTTCATTAACCAAATTGAGGGGTTGATACCTCATTAACCAAATTGAGGGGGTTGATACCTCATTAACCAAATTGAGGGGTTGATACCTCATTAACCAAATTGAGGGGTTGATACCTCATTAACCAAATTGTGGGATTGATACCTAAATCGCCTTAGAGGTGGGTGGTGTATGTTAATAACAAAATTGAGGGGTTGATACCTCAATCACCTAGGATAGGAGGTGGTAAAACCATTAGCCAAAAGAAGGTCTCTTTCTACTTACATTTTATGATTTATATAATCATGATTTTACTTCAAGCATCATTCATACATATAATATCATTGCTATGCTATCCATTGTCTATGTCTATGCATTTCGATTTTGTTGCCTATCTCTTGTTGAATTGCATCCTACATTCTTAGTACATTCAAATGTACTAATGTATACTCTATGCCTACATGATGTTACCATGTAGGAGCAGGTGCTCTATTTAGTTATCCTCCTCCTCTATGTGGCTAGTGGTATCCATTCTAGATAGTTGGTGAATCCTCATGTTCAAGGGAAATATCTGTGTTCTTATGCTATGTAATAAAGACTATCTTTTCTTTTTTATATTCTTTGACTATGAGGGTGAGCCCAGTTTCTTATCTTTGCCTCCGCTAAGTTCTATGTTAGAGGTGTTGTTGGACAAGATATCTATTATGCTTGAGTTTTGATTCACTTATGATATTTAAGCTATTTAAAAATAAGTCTCTCGCCTATAGTCCCAATTTCCCCTTATTTATGTTTCATATGATGAATTATCTTGCTTCTGCAATTAAGGATGTGTGATTATATGCTATGAGGCTTGCTTGGGATTCCTTCGAGTTCCCTATTCGCTGGTCACGTCTAGGTCCTACGCTTGGGTCATGACACCAGCTTCTTCTCTAAGATTCATCTTCGGTCCGGATATCATCAAGTGAGGATGAGGGAGTGTGATATTACCAAGATAGCCTTCCAGACCATATATGGGCATTATGAGTTTGTTGTGATGTCGTTTGGGTTGACCTATGCACCGACCATATTCATGGACCTAATGAATAGGGTCAGCGAACCTTACCTTGATTCCTTTGTTGTGGTATTCATTGATGATATTTTGATCTATTCACATAGTAGGGAGGAGCATATGGGCCATTTGAATGTTGTGTTGCAAAGATTGAGGGAGGAGAAATTGTATGTCAAATATGATAAGTGTGAATATTGGTTGAAGGAGGTTGCATTCTTAGGTCATATGGTGTCGGGGGATGGAATAAAAGTTGACCCTAAGAAAGGAATGTGATTAGAAATTGGCCTAGACCATTGAACCCATCGAATATTAGAAGTTTCTTGGGCCTAGCGGGTTATTGTAGATGGTTTTTGAATGGGTTCTCCTCCATTGCTTCTCCTATGACAAAATTAACACAAAACAAGGTTAAATTTATGTGGACCGAGGAGTGTGAGAGGAGCTTCCAAACATTGAATGTTTGGAAGACAAGCTTGTGTCCGCTCCTATATTATCACAGCCGGGTGGGCTTGAGGGATTTTTGGTGTATTTTGATGCTTCTCAAGTTGGTTTGGGTTGTGTATTGATGCAAAATGGTAAGGTCATAGCTTATGCTTCTAGAAAACTCAAGGTACATGAAAGGAATTACCCTACCCATGATCTTGAATTGGCCACCATGGTGTTTGCATTAAAGATTTGGCATAACTACTTGTATGGGGTGCATATGGATGTGTTCACAGATCAAAAGAGCCATAGTTGCCAAATTCATTTTCGATTGCCATAATTATCAACAAGTCAAAGCCGAACATCAAAGGTCGGGTGGCCTAACCCAAGACATAGAAATTCCCAGTT
>JAOTQR010032511.1:0-16049 GCA_025774065.1 Solanum ossicruentum | reverse complement strand
GGGTTGGGTGTCACATTCCGGCACGATAATAATGAAGGAAAACATGTCAAAATAATTTAATATACTCAATTTCAAAGAACCTATCTCTCAAAAGAAGTGTGATAAGGAGGCCTGAGTTCTCATGTATGTTATTGATATCGTTGATTGGTTGTGTACTTGTTCTTGATGTTGCTACCTGTTAAGTATTATGGATTATCTCTCGCTAATTATTTTATGCAGGTTGTAGTTGTGGGGTGTTTGGTTGGAGTGTTGGGGGTACCGGCATTCTATATTAATTAATCTTGTGTTTAGTAGTTTATTTGTTGGGTACCACGTGTTTGGTACTCATCCCTTGCTACAACATCTTTGTAGGTTACGAGCCGGGATCATCGTGATACTCTTTACTCTTCCTTGTCTGTGGTTTCCCGTGGAGGCTGTGAGAGGTAGCTGCTTGTCATCCCAGCCGACTTTTTAATCCTATTTATGATTTTGTTCTATTCTAGAGACAATATCATTTGATACTTGTGTTTCCTTTCGAATTTATTGTAATACATTAGAAGCTTGTGCACGTGACAACCAGGTTTTGGGGATTTTCATTAAGTTGACATATTATCCGTAATTGAACTTTCATTTTTATTATAATTTCGCATTATTAATGTTATAGTTGGTGGTAGGTTGACTTGTCTTGGTGGGGTAATATGAGTGCCAGCACGCCCATTTTTGGGTCGTGACATTTATATAATTCATTTTTTTAATCAATTCTACAAAGAATGACATATTTTATATTTAGTAAAATTTCATTTTATCCTTAATAAAATTATTATAGTTACACAAATATTTATGACTTATTTTAGAATCTTAGACGCATCTTCTTAAGCTTTATTCAAGTCAAACTACATCCTTAGGAATGAAGATTAAATTTTCTTACCAAATATAGAAATGTGTCATCGAAGATTAAATTTTTAATAAATACAAAAATGTGTTCTTTTCTTTCTTTTTTTTAAAAAAAAAAAAAAGAAACATTGACTAAATAGAAAAGTGAATCATAAATTGGACGGTCAAATTTTTTTTTTTTGGTCATGTGGCATATTAGGAGGTAAGTTTCAAAAATTCAGACATGGTAATTGAGACAATGTAAAAAACAAAAAAGGATAATTATTCAATGAAATGATGAAAGGATCATTATAATAAAGAGGTTTGACTCTGTGAATAGTTTACCTAATTTGTCTGTAAAATAAAATTCTTTGTCAAATGATAAAGTCAAACTTAAGTAATTTTAGTACTCTCTTGGGCCCTTTCTAATTTTTATAGTTAAATTAGATAAACTTTAACTAATATTTTGAGACATACTTTAATATAAATTAAGTCATACCCATATCATTTTAAAAATATATTTAAATAAATTGAATTCATGAAACATCATGTCTCTCAAAATGGATTTCTATACTTACTCAAAAATTCTACTTTCATTATTTGTTTTATCAATCATCAACAGTATGCAAATAACAGATGCTCTCCAATGATTACCCTTAAATCCAACAATTACCCTTAAATTTGTGAGTGACCTTCCTGAAAATACCCCTTTACTTCAAGTTCATTGTCAATCTAAAGATGACGATCTTGGCGTTCGTACACTTAAACCAAGCGACCAATTTGATTTTTCATTTCATATGAATTTTTTTGGTACTACTCTTTTTCATTGTAGCTTTTTATGGGGTTCGAAGCATAAAAATCTTGATGTCTTTAAAGTAAGGTATAGCTTTTGTGGAGGTGGTGAGTTGTTCCATGATCTCTATTGTACTTGGGTGATGAAGGATTCTGGTATTTATTTGGGTTTTAATCCTAATCCTCAACCTAGTGAACTCAAATTTATTTGTCCTTGGGAATTATAAAAAAGAAGGATGTATAAAATTTCTTTGTTAATTACATTTTTGTCTTAGAAAATTTATGTGATTATAAACATTTAAGGTTGAGATATATCAAATGCTTAATTAAAATCACTCAATAATCAATTTTGGCATGAACATCTACTGTTTCTATCACTTGTTTGCAAATTCTTAGTATTTTAATCCCGGCTTTTTGTTTGTTGAAAGTTCATTATTTCGGATAGTAGTTGAATTTGTAAAAATGAGATTAAAGACAAGTAAATTATGTTTAATCAAGCTCCTTTTTTTTTGAAATTTTTTGGAAAAATTGGGCCCGAGCCATCGGCAATCCTAGATTTCGTGAGCTAACACGCACGAAAATCTGTCAAAATCGACTGTTTCCTGTTTCTTGGCCCATAAAATGTTACCAGACGTCTATACTACTTAATGTAGCATCTATTATTAACGTTATTAGGACCAGCGATATCCTATATGCCACTTGGTACAAAAAAAATTACTTTGTCCTAATTTATATGATTCATTTTTTTTTAATGAATTCTACAAAGAATGACACATTTTATATTTAGTGAAAATTTCATTTTATCCTTAATGAAATGATTATAGTTACACAAATATTTATGACTTATTTTTGAATCTTAGATGCATATTTCTTAAGCTTTATTCAAGTCAAACTACATCCTTAGGAATGAAGATTAAATTTTTTTACCAAATATAGAAATGTGTCATCGAAGATTAAATTTTTAATAAATACAAAAATGTGTTCTTTTCTTTCTTTTTTTTTTTTAAAAAAAAACATTGACTAAATAGAAAAGTGAATCATAAATTGGACGATCAAATTTTTTTTTTGTTGGTCATGTGGCATATTAGGAGGTAAGTTTCAAAAATTCATGTTTGAGATGGTAATTGAGACTTCACATAATTGAAGGGGGTAAATAGTTTCAAATATTTATCTTTGAGAAGATAATTAAAATTTCTCATAGTTAACTGTGCATTTAATCAAGTGTATTAAGTTGAAATTTTTTTTAACTGTTAAATCTTTATTAAATAGCTCTTTTATAACAAAAAGATGGATATAATAAATATCTAATATATTGATACCAAATAAATAGTATACAACTATATATATGTAATGCATAATTATATATTAAAATGTATGTACATTCATAAACATTATTTATACGTTATAATAATTCATCTTTTTCGATGAACTGATACTTTTTTTAATTTCGACCAATTAAATTTTTTTTAAACAATTTCAAAATTTAAATATGTTCACGTGATATTTTGAATCTTTTAATATATTATTGAAGTTTAGGCTATTATTATTACTATGACTCCTATATACAAATAGTTGCACCACTACTATTATTATTACTAGGCAATGTAAAAAAAAAAAAGGATAATTATCAATGAAATGATGAAAGGATCACATTATAAATAAAGAGGTTTGACTGTGAATAGTTAAATAAAATTCTTTTTTCAAATGATAAAGTCAAACTTAAAGTTGTTTTACTTATTTAAGTAGTACTCTCTTGGGTCCTTTCTAATTTTTATAATCAAATTAGATAAACTTTGATTAATATTTTGAGATATACATTAATATTAATTAAGTCATTATCATATCAGTTTAAAAATATATTTAAATAAATTGAATTCATGAAAACATCATGTCTCTCAAAATGTATTTCTATCCTTACTCAAAAATTCTACTTTCATTATTTGTTTTATCAATCATCAACAGTATGCAAATAACAAATGCTTTCCAACGATTACCCTTAAATTTGTGAGTGACCTTCCTGAAAATACACCTTTACTTCAAGTTCATTGTCAATCTAAAGATGACGATCTTGGAGTTCGTACACTTAAACCAGGTGATCAATTTAATTTTTCGTTTCATTTGAATTTCTTTGGTACTACTCTTTTTCATTGTAGCTTTTTATGGGGTTCAAAGCATAAAAATTTTGATGCCTTTAAAGTAAGGCATAGCTTTTGTGGAGGTGGTGGGTCGTTCGATGATCTCTATTGTACTTGGGTGATGAAGGATTCTGGTATTTATTTGGGTTTTAATCCTAATCCTCAACCTAGTGAACTCAAATTTATTTGTCCTTGGGAATTATAAAAAAAGAAGGATGTATAAAATTTCTTTGTTAATTACATTTTTATCGATTATAAACATTTAAGGTTGAGATATATCAAATGCTTAATTAAAATCACTCAATAATCAATTTAGAAAAATTTATGTGATTATAAACATTTAAGGTTGAGATATATCAAATGCTTAATTAATATCACTCGATAATCAATTTTGGCATGAACATCTACTGCTTCCATCACTTGTTTGCAAATTCTTAGTATTTTAATCCCGGTTTTTTATTTGTTAAAAATTTATTATTTCGGATAGTAGTTGAATTTGTAAAAATGAGATTAAAGACAAGTAAATTATGATTGATCAAGCTCCTTTTTTTGGAAAAAGTGGGCCCGAGCCATCAGCAATCCTAGATTTCGTGGGATAACACGCACAAAAATCTATCAAAATCGATTGTTTTCTGTTTCTTGGCCCATAAAATGCTACCAGACGTCTATACTACTTAATGTAACATCTATTATTAATGTTATTAGGACCAGCGATATGTTATACCTATATAAATTATGAATTTCATAAATATACAAGGGAAAATTCAAGACAATTAACAATTTTTTCCCATCCTTAGCTTGAATCATCTTCATGAAATATATATATACTTTTTTCACATCAAAAATCCATTTGATATAATGTCTCATATAAAATGATTTTAACTTCATGCTTCATTCTCTCATGGAACATTTTGATTCTTTGTTAGAAAATGACTCTCTGAATTTAAAAAAAAAAATAACTAAATCAACCGAAAGTCATATCACTATAGTATTCATAGGCTAACACAAGAAAAATTTAAAAAATCACTTAATTACTATTACATGGCTCCTATATGCCCAAATATGTTGTAAATCATGGTGAGGTTATACGTACTGCTCTCTAAACTTATTATGGATGATTTTGTGAAGTTTTTTCAAAAACATCGATTGAAATTCATTGATTAACACATTCAAAAAACAAAAAAATTGCCTGTGTCCTATCAAATAGCTCCTAAATTCCCAAAATTGTTGTGGATTATGGTGAGGCAATACATATTGTTCTCCCAAAATCATTATGGAGGGTCCCGTAATTATTTTTTGTGGCGCCACCGGTGTCGTCTGGCGCCACCGAGCCTACTTAAACTCTTGGCTAGCTTATTTTTCGTGAACAATGGGCTTGAAGTGCCCGCACCCCAGAATCTGTGGGCTAACACCCACGAAAACTGTTAAAATCGCTTGATTCCTATTTCGGAGCCTATAAAGCGCTCCCAAGCATCGTCTAGTGCCACCAGACCTACTGTGACTCTTGGCAGGTTACAGACAAGTACGCAAAATTTCTTATAAAAATGGACCCGAAGCCCCGGTACTCCTAGAATTCGTGGGCTTACACCCAATAAAAAACTGCTGAAATTTTCTGATTCTTGTTGCAGAGCCCATAAAATGCTCCTAGGTTCCTAGAAAAAATCGTGGATCATGTTGAGGGTATACGTTCTACTCCCTCAACTCATACAGAAGGTCCCCTAAAGTTTTTTGCTAAAAAAAATGATCGAAGATCTTCTTCCAAGTCTCCCGCATAATTTGAGTCAACATAGCTTATTACTGATTCATATAGTTTGCCTTCGAAAAAGGTCAAGTCCACATCATCAATACCCTATAAGTATATCTCAAGATCCACTTCACTGCATGCCAATGACCTTTTCCCAAGACATAGCATGTCTACTCACAACACTAACAATATGTAAAATATTTGGACAAAGAGCAAACCATAACATACATAATTCTATCAACAACACTCAATTATGGAACAGTAGACATATGTTCCATCCTTTCATCTACATTTGGAACGCGATGCCTGATAGCATTTTATGTTACCCTTATACTATTACTTTATTTGTTTAGAAGCAAAAATGTGAAGTTAAAGTTCTATGATTAATAATTTACTTCCACTTCTTGGATTTGCCTTTATGCTTCTTGCCATGTTTGCCTTGTTTGTGTTTGCCATGCCCCTTGTCATGCTTAAACTTGCCATGCCCCTTGCCATGTTTTCCATGACCATAATGAGCAGTACCATACGCGGCTGCAGAGTGATGATCTTTGTCGTGTTCCATGTGATGATGAATACCATACGCGGTTGCTCCTACAGCTGCAACTCCCGCAGTTGCAGCTGCAACTCCCAACATCATTTTATTCCCTGCACATACGTATACAGAATTTAAACTTTGATTGATTTGATTAATGACGAAACTAAATGACAAGTTAGAAAGCTTTTTTTGGGATAGTAAATATCAACATGGTATCAAAGTAAGTTCGCAGTTTGAACTTTTGATTTATTACTTGTCTAACAATTTAAACTTTTTGATGAGCTGATATGTTGATGATTCGACACTTGCAACAAATTTTTCTTTTTTGAACACAACAAATTATTTACTAATATTTTGAAAGTGTTTTGTTGCAGTAATCTTCATATCAAGCCACATCTGAAAGTAATTAAGCAATGGTACCTCCATGGTGTTTAGCAGGTTGACTACGGTAATCTGTCGATGGATCCCCTTGAGGAGGATAACCTTCAGGCGGATATCCCTGTGCCGGAGGATAGTCTTGTGGAGGATAACCTGCAGGCGGATATCCCTGTGCTGGAGGATATCCTGCAGGCGGATATCCTTGTTCGGGAGGATATTGTCCAGGAGGAGGATACTGTCCTCCTCCTGGAGGATACTGTCCTCCCGGAGGATATTGTTCATGCTCATCCTTTCCACCTCCCATTCTTCTCAAGTACCTAGCAATTACCAAAAAAAGGTAAAGGAAAAAGGAAAAGAAATATTCAATAATCATAGAATTGGAGAACCACATGAAGTCAAATATTTGCACTTGCAATACTAACACTAATCAATAAAATTCCATAAGTGGGGTATGGAGAGGGTAAGATGCACGTTGATCTTATCACTACCTCATAGAGATAGAGAGGTTGTTTTCAGAAAACCCTCAACTCAAATATATCAGTCCCGATACTAACACTAATTAAGGCCAACAAATTAAACAAGTGAAGAAAAGATGGCATGAAGTAATGTATAAATATGTGGCTTTTTTGCATGTGACAAAGTTATATTGTAGCTAGAAATTGTTACAACTAATATGTCACATATGTTTGAGAATAAAATGTAACAAGACAAATGAATATAAATCACAATATTCTCAAGGTCAAATTCAAAACTAAAACATCCCTCAATTCTTGATGAAAATTCATAGATCACATAATAAATTCCTAAACAAGAAGAGTTTCATACATAATCAAAAACCAATAAATGTCTCAAAAAACTCCTAACATGAAATCAAGAACATTATATTTCTTATTATTTTGAAAAAAGTAACGACGAACTTCAAAAATTCATGTACACCAGCACATCAACAACAACAAATTCAATATAATTCTGCAAGTGGAGTCAATAAAAAAGATCTCGATTTCAAAAAAGTTCATGAAGCGAAAGGGTCCTTACAGATTTCTTCGATAAATTACAAAGAAAATAAAAGTTTATATTAGTGAATGAAAAATTTGACAAAAATGGATATAGATGAGTATTTATAGGCTTTTTTTTCACTCTTTTAAATATTTTCCACGTGTTAATTACACCATATATGACGTGATTAATTAATACTAATTGAGGTGTTAAATATATTTCTCCTCTAGAATTTTTCAAATTTTTATAATAAACTCGCACACCTGATAATTGAAGCAAAACGCAAAGTCGGGATGTTATGCACTGTTAGTTATATGGTGGAGCAATTGATAAGGAATCAAAGGTGCATGTTTCAATTGATTAAACATTAAATATATTTAATCTAATATCACGAGGACTAAAATTATAATTTAATAATCAAAAAAATCGAAAATACTATTAACCCTACCTAGAATTATTTATTATTTCAATTTATGGTCAACCTTTTCTTAGAAAATTGAATTTTGTTGTATTTGTTATGTGTACTATTTTCTTGCCTGGTTTTCTTCTTTTCCTCACTAATTATATGTTAATTACACCACGTAGGCTTTTAACTTAATCCACAAATAAATCCTTTTAACATTTAACCTTTTTGAGTTTTGAACGCCTCTCCACAATTCAAGCCTATACCATGTGTTACATAGAAACTTTGTGTTTGTTTCTTTCTTCAAGCACAAAGGTTGGTGCTTCCCTCCCAAAACGTGACACGAATGTAAAATAGTCAAGCTTCAATATAAATACTGAACATCGAATGAAAAATTAAAAAAAAGTAAGCTAATAATCACACCATGCTCTAATGTCATTTAATGAACTCATCTTTCTATTTTTTTAATTTAAATATTAGACTTTCGATCACTTGTGACGAAGTTAAAACTCATGAGGTATATCTAACTCACAAGTCACAAGTTAATGCTATTACCACTAAACCAAAACAGAGGTTTACATCAACGAACACTCTCGGAGACAAAGCTTTGACTGGTGCTATCCTCTCTGAAACCCCCCATTCTTCGTAATAAAACAAAGAAGAGGAATCATGATATACGAAAAACTTTATGTTCATTAGCGCTCAAGAGAAAGATGAATAAGTTCTATAAGTGATATTTATACTGTCTCCCCCAACTCTGACTTTAATATTTGATTAAATTATATTTGTATAAAATGCTCTTGTAATAATATTTTTTATTTACTTACCAAACACCAAAAATAAGTAAGACAATACAAGCAAAACTAATAAAAAATATTAAATGCAAAACTATATAAACCTCATACCAACTTAAATTTACCAATCTATCTACACTAAGATAAAATTATACAACCAAAAATTACATGAAAAACAAAACTATACTAATTCTATTTCTGAACATGCCAAAGATCCAGCCAACTGATTCTGAGCATACTGGGAAGGCAAGTGCTTCTTACCAAGATGTTTCACAGTTCCGACACTCGAATTTGAGACCTCTAATTCAAGGTGGAGGAGCCTTACCCACCCACCACAACCGTCAACGGTGATGAACAGTTAAATCAGCAAAAGCGCAAAGCAGCTTCCAGTTCCTTCTCATCATCGCAGTTATATCCCAGTAAATAGGCTCGGGCTGAAGCAGTATAAGCAGAAAAACGGGGTGAAAAAAAGGAGTTTGAACGAGAAATAAACTAGAAGACAGTTACAACTAACATACCAAAACGGCCCGAGCCCATGAATGGTTCTGCTTCGTCTGTTGCACCAGCTTGTTGTTGGTCCTGTATTTCAACAAACAAAAGGAAAAATTAGCTAAAGTTCACTATAATGATTTAATAGTTTGATCCTCAAATATTAAAACCAGTTATTAACAAGCTATGCATACACTTAAGACGTCCCATAATTCCAGAAAAAAAGTAAGCAAGCTATAAGTAGGTTCTTACCACATCTGGTTCCATTTCATCTGGTGACAACATCCTATCAAAACAGTGGCCTGAAATAGTGCACACCAGCAGACCATTTGTAGGATCCAGTACAACTTCCCTGCATGTGTCATCACAAACTACACCCACACACACAAGAGAAAACCAATAAGCACAAAGTAATTACCCACAGGGATACATCTTTCGAATTATTAAATGACTGGTTTGCACTATTGCAAATGTTTTCTTACCATGAACGTTTCCAGTTTTTTCACAGACAAATACATCGCCAATTTGATGGTAACCGCATATCTCTCCAGAACATGCATGACCATTGACCACAGTATCACCTAGACCTTTGCTTTTCTTCCAAATAGAGACTTGATCAGCAACAGTTTTATCGAGAATCATACGATCATCATTTATCTGTATATTAAAGCCAGAAGATAAGACGAATACCACAGAAGATTATTTTTGATAAGTAATAGTACCATAAAAGATTCTTGTCGTATGCATCAAAATGCAAATTTAACGACATGGAATGGATCAGTTCCCAATACTTTTTGTTTTTTATTTTTCTTTATTATTTATTTCCACAAAACACATGGAGATAAGTAAATGTGCGCACTCAAGGACACAGGAAAAGTTTCTGGAGATGTAGAAAGTACTGGCATGTAAGAAAATACTCTTATGGTCGACAGATTAAAACTGTTATCCACGTTTTCTATTCCGACTCCCCCTTAACTGTCTCTCCATCATCATCTTTGTGTTTAATGGCTTGCTCCTTTCTACCTTCCTAGTATTTCTACATCATCTCCAAATTCCCTTCCACAACAAGCCCTTTTCTCTCTCTTTGTATTTTTCTCTCTTTTTCTTCTAGTTTTATTCTAGTAAATTCTGTCTGCAACTTTTATGTTCTTAGGAGAAGACAAGCTAATAAACCCCCTCAATCCACTGCATTCACTCAATTTCTAGATGGAGCTTCTCAAGTAATAAAGATAGCACAAACTACTTCTCAGCTGGCTAATCACCTAATAATCACGCAAAGGAAGCAGGTACAAACTGACTTGGAAAAAATGAATTCTAAAGGGGAAAAGAGGAGGAGGGGGAGGAAGCAAGAAGAGGGGCTGGAGTACTAAGAATAGTGCTCGGGATAAATCCCAACATTCAACAGTAGGTCAGGGAAGCAGCACCACTTACTGTGGAGTTCATTATGTAAATTCACGGGAGGCAGAAGAAAAATGTTTTCAAGGAAAATAAGTTACAATTGACTGATAATAATGTGCTAGGCTTTTGAATTTGTATGAATATGTATGGACTGCTCTTCTTGATGCATCAGAGAATAAAGTTCTTTAAACTATTCTCAAAAAATAACCTCGACTCCTTCCTTCACTTTGGTATTTTGAGTTTTCATATAATCCAATAGATTTCTAACTTTGTTTGAGATATTTTTTTACGTCTTATTACCATCTATTCCCCCAATGCCCCACTATGTTTTTAATTTCAGTTTCTGTTTTGGATATTTATGTGGAAAATCAACAGTCCTCCACTGCCTTGTATAAGAGGGGAATGGTTAATGCATGAAAGAAAATACTCCACCCAAACAAGAGTTCCAAAAAAATGAAAACAAGAAAGCCCACAAAATGAATTTCAAGAAGTTTCCACAAGAAACAGTAGAAAATGTTAGAAAAAATCTCAATCGGCGAGTCCATCAAGAAACCACATATCTAATATCAGAGATGCAAGGTCAATTCTCACAATGTCCTTTCCTTACACTTCCATAACCTTGGGCCTCACCATACCCCAAGTTTAAAAATGAAAAGAATAAAACACATCCACCCAAAATATGATTTATCGAGCGACTTGGGAGTCGACTTCATCCCATAAATCTAGTCAATAAATTCAGGATTATTTGTGATTATATTCAGATTTGGATGAAGCAACTAGAAACTTCAAAATACAGAGAAAACTAATCACCTGAGAAGGAAGAGGAGCTTGGCTTCTTTTAGAAGCTTGCATTTGGATGTAATACTCCTTGAATTCCGTTGGGCAATTCCTAACGAACTCCACCATGTCATCTGCATCACGCTGCAGAGAATACATTTCTTTTTATCTAAAGTAAACTTAATCTACAGGATGCACACATCATTTCACAACTAAAGAAAAATATCAACAAGCCAATCTCCCACTTGACAACTTGCTCTCCAATTCTTTCAATATCCTATTAATTGACCTTTTTTCTGGATAAGAAAAATATCATATATTTTTTTTTGTTAAATCCATCCATTCTTGATGGCAGAACTCAGAAATTAGATCCCCTTTGTAATTTTCCTAATTTAATCATGTTGTTTTCCTTTTAGCCTAACAAAATGTATCAGCGCTCAAATTTGACATCTTCTCACTTCCACAAGAATACCATATTTACTTCAAAATTTAGAACGAGCTAGCAAATGTTACTCACCTAAATCTTGGCTCACCTTGACATTTGGATTTGGTTCTGGCTTAATTTTTCTAAATTGGTTTACATGTTTGGGTAACATTTCCTAATATCAATTCTGTTATTCAGTTAGGACTCCCATTATGTTTGCAAAAGGCTTTTTTTATGAAAACAATTGATTGAATCAGACTATTTTCAGAAACAGCAATAATTTGGTTTGAGAAAACTGGGTAGTTGATTTCTGTTTCTGGATTAGTCTTCAAAACCAAATAAGGGTGGACCATTTTAGATACTTTTCAAACATGTGATTTGTGTTGCTAGAAAAGTTCCCAAACACACTTCCAAAACCAGTCCTTTTTAAATTAAACCAACCCTTACCACACAACCAAAACATTCAACTTTCACTAGGATCTGCTTACAATAAAATTATAAGTTTTAAACTTCCAAGTTTTACACTATAATGTTCGGAATACAATTTGCAAGTTAGAGATAAAAAAAATTATTAGGTTAGCTGAATATTATTATTATTATTATTATTATTAGGGTACCTTGATATAAAGCTTCTTCCAAGCACAGTCACGTGGCTTTTTAGTTGGGAGCACCAAACCCCATCGCAAGCAATACCTGTACCAAAATTTAATCAATCAAGAAGCACCAACATCAAACGGATTAAAAAAGATATTCTGGACTATAATTTTCACCAAAGTATGAATAAGAATAAGAAGGCTCAACTTAAGTTGCTCGAACTATTCACTTTCGATGTCACACCCGTGTCAACATGACATGGGTGTGGGTGTGGGTGTGGGAACTGTTCTCGACCTGGTCAATCAGTTTTGGTACTTTGACCAAATTCAAGAGAAATTCTAGACAAATTCAATGATTTTTGTAATCAAAACAAAAATTAAGGTGGAATTGAAGAAAATGAAGTACCTTGTATATATAAATTTCTATTGCCACTCCCTTTTCTTTTCTCTCCTTGGGATTCTCCTCTTGATCAATATTTTCTCTAAGGTTTTCCACATAATCTCATAATTTAGGTTTTATAACTCTATATTTAGCTATTTGAAATATTTTTAGCCGAATCCAGACACATGTATCCATATATGGATCCATATCCCCAAATCTTAAAATTTAGATAATCGAAGAGTTGATCTCTAGATCCGCACCTGTATTGGACACCCGCACCTGAGTCTGAGCAACTTAGGGCTTAACACATTAGGTAGTCAAAAAAATTCAATGCAAATAATTTGAATGCTTTAGGGCATGGAAAAGGTATAAGACTCGATCCAAATAGATGAAAGGGGAAACAAGAAATCAGGAACAGGCTAACAATGACTTAGTATGAATACTAGTGCAAGCAGTCAAGGGTAAGGATAAGTACTAAAGTGGGCTCAAACTTTGGAGACCAAGATTCAACTCTCAATAGAGACAAAAAACACTAGACGGTTGCTTCTTATGTCTTAAGGCTCGGTAATCAGAGTTAACTGGTACCTATGCTCTCAATACCTATGTTGGTGGCTAAAGGAACAATCGAGGTACAAGAAAGTTGGCCCGGACAACACCTTTATCAATAAATTAAAAATAAATACTAGTACAAGAACCTATAACACCAGGTCACAGATTATATATAAGCATATGCAGCATGAATGAAGAGACTATGAAAAAGGAGGAGTTGAAGGGGAAAACACAAGATGCGTTGTACTTACAGCCGACGCCACAAGGATTCATCAGAAGCAACATCATTTAGAAACTTACAGACCAATGAACATGCAATAAGATCCTGCATATTGCCATAAAAAACAAATATTTGGTCAATGTGAAATAACCACGGGCACAAAAAAGCATAAAATGGCTCTCATTATCCTTCCTTCTTTTCAGTCCCTCTCTTTAATGGTTATAATATGATGACTAGAAAAAACTGAAACAAGGTGAATTACCTCTGAGGAAAGGAACTTGAGAATGTGATGCAGCAACTCAGGAGGGAATTTGCTCAGAATACTAGTTTCTATCGACCTTGGAGCCCGTCTTATGTTGTTGGTACTATCACCATTACACTTACCCATAAGAGTCGTATGCATCTTTGCAGGTGAAGATGCACATTCACCTTCATCATTAAATTCAATTGTCAATGCAAGAGATTGAGATGATAATAATGCATTTGCCTTTTCCTCCCCCTGTTTTTCCTCAAATTTTATCCGCTTTGCTCCTCTACTTTCCTCCTCTCCTGCCATCTCTTTCCCCTCATCTTTCACGTCTCTTAAGTTCTCCATCACTTGCTCCTCCTCTACACCAAATTTATCATTATTGTCCCCAACTTCCAGTTGCTTCCCTTCATCCTGAACCATATCAACCTACTTACTGAACTTCAGTTAATTCCATCCACAAAAACAGCAAACAGTACCATCTCATGCCCATTAGCAGAAAAACAGATATATAATTACTCTGCACGCTCATAGAGATGCAAATCTTAAGATTACGGGATACAGATTGCAATCATACTAATCTTTGTCTACGTGACACCTATTAGTCTATTACAATTTGTGAGAGCCAAAAAAAATAATCAAAGGAATTGATTACAATTCTGTTAAGCATTTCTCAATACCACTCTCACCATCCCATTGCTCGTACTTGACTGAACACGGAATTTAATATGTTAATCTAACTTGTACATTATGGTAGTGAATAGAATGAAGGAATGATTCAATCTTCCATCATTTCAGAGTGGATGCCTCCTTTTCTGCCTTTCTATCTATACCTCCCATCCAGAGGAGCAAGTTATGGAACAATTGAGCTTATTGCTGGACTGGTTATTTAGAGCCAGCAATTGGTTTCCAGATTTTGTCCCGCAAACAGAAGAAGATCGCTTCGAGATCATTGTGATGAATGTAGAGCAGTCCACACTTACGGCCTTTGATCAGTAAATCATTTAGAACTTCAGAAGATAATTTTGTTCCTTATTGAAGATTTCGTGACCATTTTTGTTTATGGAAGGAAAAACATTCTATATAAAAGTTTTCCAAAAATCACTTTTAGAAAAAGAACTTCTGAATAAAACATACATAAAGACTTGGTCAGAACACATTTTTTTAAAAAAAAATTAATGAAAAGCGCCATCTTGAAGTATTAAAATTAAGAAAAAGACAGAAAATTTATCAGAAAACTTCCCTGTCTTTAATTTAATTATTATTTATTCATTCCTGATATCAGCATAATGGACAGTAAATCAATTTAAACAGAAAGCAGAAACTTCTATCTGAATTTGAAAGAACAACAACAAGAACGCCAATGGAGTCCCGCAAAATTGGGTTTGAGGAGTGTAGAGTGTACGCACACCGTACCCTGCTTGAATTAGAGAAATTGTTTCCAATTTCCGATAGATCCTCCGGGAAGCACCAGAAGTACAAAAAACACAGTAGATAGTAGCAGCAAACAACAACATACCAGCAAAACCCCACAAGTGGGGTCTGGGGAGGGTAGAATGTACGCAGACCTTACCACCACCATAGAAGTAGAGAGGTTGTTTCTTGGGAATCCTCATCTCAAAACCCGTAGGCAGAAAGAACTAGATATGACAACAAGGAAGGGAAAGGCAGGGAACAGAAAGAGCGACTAATAATGAATATCACATGGCAGTATGTAAATAAGATCAAACTAACACCTAATACGACAGAAAATGCGAACACATGATAAAAAACACCTAACCCAACCATTAGTCTGCTACTTTAATTCGCGACCTCCACTTCTTTCTATCTAAGGTCATGTTCTCAGTGAGATCAAGCTCCGTCATATCATGTCTAATCACCTCTCCCTAGTACTTCTTCGGTCTACCTCTACCCCTCCGAGTATCTCCCACACCTAATCTCTCGCACCACCTAACAGGAGCATCGGTACTCCTTCTCTGAACATGTCCAAATCATCTCACTCTTGCTTCCCTCATCTTTTCAGCCACCAGAGCCACCTCTAGTTTCTCCCGAATGGTCTTATTCCTAACCTTGTCACTCTTGGTGTGACCACACATCTATCTCAGAATCCTCATCTCTGCGAAATAAATCTTCTGAACATGTGCCTTTTTAATTGGCCAACACCCCATACAGCAACAATGGTCTAACCACCACTCTGTAAAACTTACCTTTGAGTTTAAGTGATATCTTCTTGTCACACAATACTCCAGAGGGGCAAGCCTCCATTTAGTCCATGTTGCATCAATACGATGTGTGACATTATCGGCGGTATCGCCACTACTCTAGATGATGGACCCCAGTT
>JAOTQR010032500.1:0-16050 GCA_025774065.1 Solanum ossicruentum | reverse complement strand
TTAAATTACGCCATATTCGCCTTAACTTTTCCAATTAAACGATTTTCTTAAACTAATTAATTTACGGGGTCTAACATTCAGCCTATGGAATGCTACACAAATACCAACGTTATGGATGATTTATCCCCAAAAAAAATTGTCCAAAGTCAGATGAGTCGATTTTGGGAGTCTGTCACATACTTTTCGCACTTTTTTGGCATGCACAGGTGTAACATCCAAGCACAAATTTTCAAGTGTCTCATGTTGCTAAAGGTGCAAGGCAGTTCCAATGATGCGTTTACCATACATGTAAATGGGTTTACTCTTTGTTTCACTCGCAGAGAATTTTCACTCATATCTGGTCTCAAGTGTTATGATGACTTGTTGAATTTTTTTGTTAATATCCAAGAACCGAACAGGATATTAAGTTAGTATTTTGATGGCAGTAGCTCAATTAAAAAGCAACAACTAATTGACTGTTTCAACAAGGTCTGGGGCGACAATTACGAGGATGTAGTGAAGTTCGATATTTTGTATTATATGCACAGTTTCATCATGTCAGAGGAGCCTAAGTCATTAATATCTTGCATGTCTCTCGAAACAATACTTGCACAAATTGGATACATATTAAAATATTCATTGACCCTTTCAACATCACATAAACCCTAACGCCTATATCATTGTGTATTACCATTGGCTTTTTGTCTTGTTCAACTTTATATTCAAGCACCAACTCTTTCCTAGCAAGATCAACACATAACTGTCACGCAATCAATGTGCATAGTTTGATATATGTTAAGTTCTGTTTAAAGACAATCCCCTCCAAGACATAATCAACGTAGTTATGATCATCATCCTAGCGACTCAAATGCATAACCATGATTGCAAGTGACATCATGGCTGCATACGACACATTTTATACAAATTATTAATAATTATACAAACAAATATAAAAAAATTTATACATCAAACAACAGCTCATAATATACCATTTATTTAGTCTGGATATTATTTAATTATACATAAACTCGTCTCAACATTATTATACATCATTTCATATACAGACAAATGGCCATATTATACACCATCCATGTAAATAACGAATATAGAATACGTACCTACGTTGAAAACCAATGATGACCAAGAAGACATTTTCATAGCTTGTGTAACATTTATATTTTTCAAATTCCAACTTCATTTTCGTCCCGACGAATTTATACTTCCACCACCAAGAATCATTGATGATTTTTTTCACCAATTATTCATACTACGATTCAAGATCTAGACACGATATTCAATTATTCAACTAATTATTATACTCTATTAACCTTAACACATTTGTATAAAAAGCAGAAAGAATTCTACATAATCAGAGACATTAAAAAAATTAAAATAATTTGCACAATTAAAATCAACACAATACGATCACACATCATACACCATTGCCGCGCGTCAGACTGCATTTATTAAAATGGCAATATTATTGCCCACATATACACTTCTTTCACGACAAACTTATGTCACGAATACAATCTCACAAGATTTGTCGTACTATTACCCTGCAAAATCTTTCATGTTTTTTCGTTCTAGATTTGCCCGCAAGAAACTCCAATGGAGATTTTTTTTTGAACAAGTAACTTTTAGGGAAACGAATTTTGTTTATTATTGAGTTCCTTCAATTATGGAACCGTTTCCATATTTATCAGTTGGAAAGTCAGTAAATTAAGGATCAGCGAACTATTCAATATATTTTTACACATTCATAAACAACAACTTTATACATATGAGTTGGCATGACTATAGTTAGAAAATGTAATTTTAGAAACATTAGCTATTTTGGCCTATTAGGTTTCGCTGCATAGCTATTTATGAAATTTTCTCAACAAATAAATATAATAAATGATAAATAAAAGATAATAAGAGGAAACTTTGGACCTTGCACGGAATTAAATTTCAAGCCCAAATTCACCTATCTTTACTCTATTAAACAAGGGGCCACTGGAATTTGGATTGTTGGCCCACTTCCGCCATAGGGCCACTACTGTAGCAAGTAAATTTTTAAACTTATTTTCATCTTTGTATACCAATATTATATATACACTGTATATATCCTCTTAATCCTGTATATCTCTTTTAAATTCAACCTTATAGTCCTCCTGGAGTATTTCTGCGAAAAATATGAGCTTTTTGGCCCTATTTGCTCATTTATGCACCGTCTGTATAATGGTGGGTAATCGGTGTATATCAGTGCATACAACCCCTGTTTTGATTCCAAAAGATCTATAACTAGCCCCTTTTTGGCCTGTATTAGTTTCACAGCAATTTGAATAGGATGACATTAACTCAAAACTCAATGATATGCAAGGAATGAATCCAAAGGAGACTCAGATTGAGGAGTTCATGCACGAGGAAAATAATAAGGATTAATCATCCATAATGATGGAATTTAATTAAAATAGATAAGCATATGCAGTAATAGTAAATCAATTTATTCATACTAATTTGACAACCACTTACATACATCCATTATAGTTTTAAAATGTCACGCCCCGGGAGAGTACCCTAGATGTGACTGACACTCGAAGACTATTACTAGTCCCCAAGCAGACCACTTAGTCTCATTGCCATCATTTAATTCATTGGTCAGCGGAAGAAAGTAACATAATGATAATAAATATTATTCTATCTGTGGGCTCATACTATCAATATCAGTCTATCATAAGGAAATAGAATGAATAATGAAAATCTCAATATAAAGAAAGTAAAAGGGAAGAGAACCCTTGACATCAATATCAACGTATACATCTATGAAGCCTCTATACTAGTGTTTGAGATGGTGTCATGACAGGATATGGCTACCAATATCAAATAAGAGATTAGAAATCAACAGAAAATAAACATCCTTCGAATGCAAGGGAGGACTCACCACTGTCTGGAGTAGACAGCTCTGAGCCTCAACGATCAGGCTGCTGAAGTCCTGGGTCAATCGAATCCGCATCATAAAATGATGCAGTGCCAGAGGGGCATTAGTATGTGGAATATATTGTATGTAAAATAGGCTAAAGTAAAAAGAAAACAATGTGCAATCCCTCAACAGTCACTCACCCTCACCTCAGAGTAAAGGACTAGACTCTATCACTTCGCTATCCATCAAACATAAAACAATCATATCACATCGGAGTTCTATCATCATGAAACCTATCTGGGAGTTTTTATAACCGACAACCACTACCTATGAGTCGGTAGTGATACAATGAAGATATGTCATTACCACATCCATCCAATACCTTGTCGGGGTAAAGGATGAGTCTGTTAGTGGATCCAAAAGTCTGTCAAGTCCCATTTCGAGACAGAGAAAACATCTGTTTTCACGGTCCAATCCTATCCTACCTGGTCACGTAGTTGATGGGTTTGTGTGGGAATCACTCTTACCCATTTCGATAATAATACTACTCCCATTACTCAACATGCTCATAAATTCATCAAGAACCCTCATCACCCATCCTTTACAGGCAAGATTATCTATCCATTCTAAGGGAATTATATCCATTCAACTCTATCAACAATAATTTCAGCTATCACAGTCATCAACACACTCAACGCGGGACTCAGACTCAGTCAGACATCACTTTCAGACATTCAAGGTTCTAGACATCCCCTAAGTTCATTATTCAATCTCTAAATAGAGCAATTTTAAGGATCAGGTTACAATCACATAATAAAGAACATATACAGTAAGTTTAAAGCATAATGATCATCAAATTAGGATACAAAATATAGTCTAAAGAATAAAAACAAGAATCCAAGATACTATCCAAGAAATTAAAGCAATTATTCAAGAATTTGTAAGAAGACATCAGTTTAAGATTCCTAGACATGATTTCTTCATCCTAACTCTACATTGGCACATGGAAGATTAATTCCGTACTTTTGGGTAGCCTTTACATACCTGGGAATGATGAATTTTCAAGGAATTTTAAATCTCCTTTGGAAACCCTCACTTGCTTCTCCTTCTCCTCTCTTAGAATTAACGTAAAAACCTTTGAAAATTATGGGTTTAAAACCCTTTTGTACGAAAATATATTTTAAAATTGTATTGGGGATATAAAAATATATCAAGAAAGATGAAATTATACTTCCCGAATTTAAAAAAAAAATAGTTTCTCCATGCACTAGTGCGCGACGCGTACTATGTAAAAATACACTTTTTAGCGAAATTCTCAGTTTTCATAAATTTTTTGAAAAAATCAAAGTGTGGTTCCACGTCCTCTCTACATCATAGAAGGGGCTCAAAAACCCCACTATTTTTGGCTTTCTTTGAAAAAATTAATTTGTGTTTTTTCGTATTAAAGCCGAATTGAGACCATTTTCCGACTCAATTTTTCGCACTGATCGCAAAATTCGGTCTCGGATTTTTCATCAGAGATTGGGAAGACACGTTATGCGCACGATAAAGTTTAGGGACATTTTAGTAATTTTACGGAATGTTACATCATCTCTCGTTGGAATCATTTGTCCTCGAATGATGAGTAAAGGTCAAACGGGGACTCGAATAACCTCAGAACTTCACCTCTATCCTAACTGAGGAACACTCGAACTCTCACTATCCCTCATCTATCTATCTTTGTCTTAGACTCGGGAATGGGATAACGCAATGCATCAACTAAATGGAATAGAATACTCAAAATTGATAAGAATAAGAATATTTACCTTCAACATCATCATCACTTAGCACGAATAAATGGGGGTATTTAAATTTCATCGCTTTCTCAGCTTCCCACGCAGCTTCCTCAATAAATTGATTCCTTCGTAGAACTTTAACAGAGGCTATCTCTTTGTTCCTCAGCTTACGAACCTGTCGGTTAAGAATCTGGACTGGAACTTCCTCGTATGCTAAGCTATTCTTCACACTCATACTCTCCACAGGAATTGCTAAAGCGGGATCCCCCAAACACTTCTTTAACATAGATACATTGAACACCGGGTGAAATCCATTTAGCTTAGAAGGCAAGTCTAACTCGTAAACAACCTTCTCAATCCTTCTTACGATCTGGTATGACCCGATATAGCGGGGACTCAGCTTCCCTTCTTGCCAAATCTCATGACGCCTTTCATGGGTGACACTTTCAAGTACACCAATCATCTACCTCGAACTCCAAGTCTCTTCTCCTCACATCTGTATATGACTTCTAGCGACTCTGGGTTGTCTTCAACCTTTCCTGGATGACTTTCACCTTCTCCATAGACTGGTGTACAAGGTCAGGCCCAATCAACACAGCTTCACCCACCTCGAACCAGCCAATCGGGGATCTACATCTCCTCCCATACAATGCCTCATATAGGGCCATCTGAATGCTGGCATGATAGCTATTATTATATGCAAACTTAATCAATGGTAAATGATCATCCCTATTTCCTTTGAAGTCAATAACACATGCCCTCAACATATCCTCCAAGGTCCGAATAGTGCGCTCTGCCTGCCCGTTTGTTTGAGGGTGGAAAGGGGTACTCAAATTTACCTTCGTACCCAATCCCTTATAGAAAGATCTCCAAAATTGAGATGTAAACTGAGCTTCTCTGTCCGAGATGATGGATAAGGAATCCCATGCAACCTCACAATCTCATGAATGTACAGTCGGGCATACTTCTCAGCAGTGTAAGTTGTCTTGCTTCCAAATAGTGGGCTGATTTAGTCATCCTTTCAACAATCACCCATATCAAATCATGTTGCTTTATGGATCTTGGTAAGACGGTAATGAAATCCATGTTGATCACCTCCTATTTCCACTTTGGAATTTTAAAGTTCTGAGCTAACCCACATGGTTTCTGATGCTCAACCTTAACCTATTGGCAATTAGGACACTTGGAAACAAATTCAGCTATGTCTTTCTTCATCCCATTCCACCAATAGACTTCCCTCAAGTCATGGTACATCTAGGTGGAGTCAGGATGAATGGAATACCTCGTGCTATGAGCCTCGACCATGATTCTGTCTCGAACACCATCAATATCAGGTACACACAATCTCCCTTGATATCTCAATACCCCATCTCCCCCTTTGGAGAAAACCATCACCTTCTGCTTGTGAACTGATTCTTTCATTTAGAGTAAGACAGGGTCTTGGTCTTGCTCTTCCTTCACCTCGGTCACTAAGGATGAAGCAAAACCATTCTGAGCATTGACCCCGCCTTCGTTGTTCTCCTTAAGATGTACTCTTAATTGAGCCAATCTCTGCACCTATCTGGCTAACTCCCTCTTCCCCTACTCCACATAGGCAATGCTACCTATGGACATCCTTCTAAGAGCATCAGCAACAATGTTAGACTTACCTGGTGGTAGAGGATGCTCATATCATAATCCTTGAACAACTCCAGCCACCTCCACTATCGCAGGTTGAGCTCTTTCTGGCTAAACACATACTACAAGCTCTTGTGGTCAGTGAACACGTCCATATGCACTCCATACAAATAGTGATACCAGATTTTAAGTGTGAACACCACCGCTGCCAACTCCAGATCATGAGTCGGATAATTCTTCTCATGGACCTTAAGTTGTCTGGAAGCATAAGCTATCACTTTCCCCCTCTGCATACGTGCATAGCCCAATCCCACTCTGGATGCATCATAGTATATCATGAAGTTGCCCGTCCTGTTTGGCAAGGTCAACACTAGTGTTGTAGTCAATCTAGTCTTCAACTCTTGAAAACTTTTCTCACATGCCTCAGACCACTGAAATTTGGCCTTCTTTTGAGTCAGCTTAGTCAATGGGGCTGACAGAGAAGAGAAGCCTTCAACAAATCTGCGATAGTACCCGGCCAAGCCCAAGAAGCTTCTCATTTCTGTGGGAGAAGTGGGTCTTGGTCAATTCTTAACCACCTCAATCTTCAAAGTATCAACTTGAATACTATCTCCCAAAATAACATGGCCTAAGAAAGCCACTGACTTGAGCCAAAACTCACATTCGGAGAATTTCGCATACAACCTTGAGTGTTTGCAAAACCACTCTAAGGTGATTAGCATGCTCCTCTTCATTCTTTGAATGCACTAGGATGTCATCAATAAACACGATCACGAACATGTCAAGATATGGTCTGCATACCCTTTTCATCAAGTCCATGAAAGCTACAGGTGCATTTGTCAACCCAAAGGACATGACCAAGAACTCAAAGTGGCCATAGCGTGTCCTAAAGGTTGTCTTTGGAATATCACTTTCCCTCACCTTCAACTGATGGTAACCTGATCTGAGGTTTATTTTGGAGAAACAAGTAGCACCCTGAAGCTGGTCGAACAGGTCATCTATTCAGGATAGAGGATACTTATTCTTTATGGTAACCTTGTTCAACTGTCGGTAGTCTATGCACATCCTCAAAGACCCATCTTTCTTACACACAAATAGGACAGGAGCACCCCAAGGTGAGACACTAGGCCTTATGAAACCTTTCTCTAATAAGTCTTTCAATTCTTTCAACTCTGCGGGAGCTATTTTATAGGGAGGGATTGAGATAGGTTTGGTCTTGGGGAGAACATCAATACCAAATTCAATCTCTCTATCAGGAGGGAATCTAGGAAGATTATCAGGAAAGACCTCGGGAAACTCATACACTAGCAGGACTGACTCAAGAGTGGGAAAACATCATCAGACTTTACTCGTACAAGGTTGGAAATACAACCCTTGGATATCAACTTTCTAGTTCTAAGATAGGATATGAATTTACCTTTAGGGGCAACAGAACTCCCTTTACACTCTAAGATAGGCTCGTTAGGAAACTGGAATTTAACAATCTGGGTTCTACAGTCAACAGAAGCATAACAAGCATGGAGCCAATCCATGCCTATTATTATGTCAAAATCAACCATCTCCAACTCTACCAAATCAGCTAAAGTGTCTTTATAATAAATAGACACTACAAAGCTGTAAACTCTCTCAGTTAAGATAAACTCACTAGTACGAGTAGAGACAGAAAAGGGTTCATCCAAACACTCCAAAAAAACCCCAAACTTACTAGCCACATAAGGGGTCATAAAAGACAACGTGGCACCCGGATCAATCAATCATAGCAATCATAAGTAAAGACACGAAGCATACCCGTGACAACATCTGTTGCAGCCTCCTACTCCTGTTGGTTACCCATAGCATAAAGGTATTTCATCCCGCCTCCTGTACCTATAGTGGTACCCCTCTGCTGGTTACCCGCTGGGGTGCTGTCAAAGATTGAGCTCTATCGCTCCCCTCACCTCGCCTCCTTTTTGGACTCTCATAATTAAAATGACCAGCCTGAACACATACATAGCACACATCTTTGCCAACACGGCACTCACCCAGATGAAGCTTACCACACTTGCTGCAAGGCGGCTTTCCCCTTATACCTTGGTCACAATGGCTTAAGATGGGGCGCCCAGGGTCTTGAAAGTCTGATAACTCTGAGATTTATGCTCATACTTGGTTGGCTGCACAAGCGCACTTGCCGCAGATGATGCGGCATGTGATGATATCTTCTGAAAATAAGCTTTATCACCTATAGTATGTCTCTGTGGGCTAGGCTCATGTCCCGGTGACTTCGCTTTCCTGCTCAGATGCTCTTCTCTATCCCTCCTCTTATCTTCTTCTGTCTGTTGGGCATACACCATAAATCTGTAGATGTCCATGTCAGGAATCAACAACGCAACCTTATACTCTCTTTTCACATGTCTAGCCAGGCCAGATACAAATCTTCTAATCTTCTATCACATAATTTTCACCAGCTCGGGAGCATACCTTGAGAGTTTGATGAACTTAAGGGTATACTCCTTCACACATCCCTTCCTGGTTCAAATTCACGAACTCATCCACCTTCGCTTCCCTCAACTCTTGAGGAAAGAAGTGGTCAAGAAAGGCGGCTTCAAACTCCTCCCGTGCTGCATGCTCCGCATTCTCACCTCTAATCCCTTCCCACTGAGTGTACCACACATTAGCCATGTCCTTCAGCTAGTAGGATGCAAGCTCAACTCCCTCAAGCTCATTCGCATGCATAGCCCTCAGAACCTAGTACATCTCATCGATGAAGTTCTGCGGGTCCTTCTCGACCTTCGACCCTATGTACACTAGTAGGTTCATCCTCAAGAAGTCCCTGAGCTGGGTTGCAGCTGAGGGCTCCTGCAATCTGGAACTAGGAGCCTGAGAACCTTGGTTGTTCCCCTGTGAGGCCACCAACTGAGTTAGCATGATGATGGCTTCTTTGAATTCTACCTTAGTAGTGGGAGTTGGCTAAGGCTGAGCAGGGGGCGCTTGAGGGACCTCAGCAAACCTGGCGAGGCATCCCCATCTCCTGGTATCAATTTGAACCAAAACCTACGGTTGAGTATTCTTAGCAACGGGAGCAGGGGCATCTCTCTGAGCGGCTGTTATCTTAGGTGACACTTTTTGTAAGAATAAAATGCATGAGTTAAAAGGAGGATTTCACAAGTTAACTTTATAGAACAATTTTCGATCATAGAAGGAGGGTAACACTTCCTAATGTTCTATAGCCTCCTGCTTATTAAGTGTGGTGCAAAACACACTCATAAACAAGACTATACTAGACACGGCTTTATAAACTCCCTAGGACACTCGAACTTTGGGCTCTGATACCAAGTTTGTCACGCCCTGGGAGGGTACCCTAGACGTGACTGGCACTCGGAGACTATTACTAGTTCCCAAGCGGATCACCTAGTCTCATTGTCATTGTTAAATTCATTCACCAGCGAAAGAAAGTAACATAATGATAATAAATATTATTCTATTTGTAGGCTCATACTATCAATATCAGTCTATCATAATGAAATAGAATGAAAAATGAAAATGTCAATGTAAAGAAAGAAAGTAAGAGGGCAGAGAACCATCGACATCAACATCAACGTCTACGTCTATGAAGCCTTTATACAAGTGTCTGAGATGGTAACATGACAGGACATGGCTACTAACATCAAATAAAAGACTAGAAATCAATAGAAAATAAACATCCTCTGAATGCAGGGGAGGACTCACCTCTATCTGGAGTAGAGAGCTTTGAACCTCAACGATCGGGCTGCTGAAGTACTCGATATATCGAATCTATATCATAAAATGATGCAGTGCTAGAGGGGAGTTAGTACGTGGAATGCACTGTATGTAAAATAGGCTAAAGTAAAAATCAAATAATGTGCAATCCCTCATCAATCACTCACCCTCACCTCAAAGTAAAGGACCAGACTCTATCACTTCGCTATCCATCAAATATCAAATAATCATATCGGAGCTCTATCATCATGAAACCTATCTAAGAGTTTCTATAACCGATAACCACTACCTATAAGCTGGTAGTGATACAACAAAGAGACGTTGTTGCCACATCCATCCAGTACCTTGCCGGGGTAAAGGACAAGTTTGTCAATGGATCCAAAAGTCTGTCAAGTCCTATTTTGGGATAAAGGAAACATTCGCTTTAACGGTCCAATCCTATCCTATGCTGGCCACGTAGTTAATGGGTTTGGGTGGGACTCACTCTTACCCATTTCGACGCTAATACTCCTCCCAAGATTCAACATGCTCATAAATTCGTCAATCTATCAAGATCCCTCATCACCCAAACTCTACGGGCAAGATTATCTATCCAATCTAAGGGAATTATACTCATTCAACTCTATCAACAATAATTCATCTATCACAGTCATCAACACACTCAACTCAAGACTCAAACTCAGTCAGACATCACTTTTAGACATTAAAGGTTCTACACATCCCCCTAAGTTTATTATTCAGTCTCTATAGAGAACAAGTTTTAAGGATCAGGTTACAATCACATAATAAAGAACATATACAATAAGTTTTAAACATGATGATCATCAAATTAGGATACAAAATATAGTCTAAAGAATAAAAACAAGAATCGAAGATACTATCCAAGAAATTAAAGTAATTATTGAAGAATTTGCAAGAAGACATCAATTCAAGATTATTAGACATGATTCCTTCATCCTAACTCTACATTGGCAATGGAAGATCAATTCTATGCTTTTGGGTAGCCTTTACATACCTGGGAATGATGAATTTTCAAGGAATTTTGAATCTCCTTTGGAAACCCTCATTTGTCTCTCCTTCTCCTCTCTTAGAATTAGGGTAAAAGCCTTTGAAAATTATCGGTTTAAAACCCTTTTGTATGAAAAACATTTCAAAATCATATTGGGGATATAAAAATATATCGAGAAGGACGAAATTGCCTTTCTCGAATTAAAAGACAAAACAATTTCCTCATGCACCAGTGCGCGACGCACACTAGTGTAAAAATACACTTTTTCACGAAATTCTCAATTTTCATAAATTTTTTAAGAAAAACCCAAGTGTGGTTTTTCGCGTCCTCTTCGCATCACGGAAGGGGTGCGAAAAATCCACTGTTTTTGGCTTTCTTTGAAAAAATTAATTCGCATTTAAGCCGACTTGAGATCACTTTTTTATTTAGTTTTTCGCACTGATCGCAAATCCGGTCGCAGATTTTTCATCAGCGCTTGGAAAGACACGTTATGTACACGATAAAGTTTAGGAGCATTTTAGTAATTTTACGGGGTGTTACATAAAATGTTTAATACTATGAACACTAAATAAATAAAACCAAAATATCTGTAGTATAATTAATTAAGTACCAATCACATCCAAAGATAAGAAAAGATGCCGATTTTGAAATAAGCTTACTAGAAGGAAAAATATAAAGAAATATATACACAGCCCCAAATCACCAAAGGAGATAGTGTCTGGCTAGAAATCATGTTGTTCATGTGAACAAACAACTCGAAATCTATAACAACAAGATATAGATGCAACACAGGGGACTTGAAGTAGAAAATTAATATGAAAATATTTTGGTCAAATAAGAACAGAAATTGGATACATCTATTATAGAGATCATGTTAACACTGATAGGAATTTATAATGATGAGAAAGAAGCAAGATAGTCTGGTCCAAACTAATTCAAATTTATCAATGAAAAGGCAAAACGAAGAGAGATCATATGAGATTGCACAATTAATATATTCACCATTGAAATCAAAAGCAATGCAATCATTTTTGGCTAACAAGACAATGACCTAAACTAAATGAGACCCCAAATCGATTCAAAGTGGGAACAAACTGGAGGAAAGGCCTTGTTCTATTTTTTTTCAATCTCAAATACAGAACCATATCAAGCTAACTACGAATAAATCAAAAGCCGTTAAAGGATGCAGTGCTTAGCTGTACAAATTTTCAACATTAACGGACAAAACTTAAAACTTAAACCATAATCCAACTATCCCAAGTACTAATCAATAGAGGTCAACACAAACATGACGTAAAGCTGAGGAGATAGGTGTTACCTTTTTTTGTGCAGTGATTTAGGACGATGATATTGAATAAAACTCAACACCAAAATGAAATTTGCTTATAAGCTCTTAAATTTTGAATCCAAAAGTTTTTTTACATCAAAATTCCTCAAATTGACAAAGCCTTCTAGAAGATTTCTTACTTCTAAATGAAATTTTAGTATTCTTGGAGGTGAGAAAAAACCAACCCTTTTTCTACGATTAGGATGTGCTATTTATAGGACGGTTTAGGGTTGAAATTGGGGGGAAATTTCTTAATGGATTGGGAAAAATTCCCAATTCGAAAATCAAATTCTCTCTAGATAAGGTTGTTGTCATGCCCCGGGAGGTTATCCTTGGTGTAACCGGCACTCTGAAATCATTGTTGGTCCCCAAGTGGACCACTTGGCTCAATCACTCATTCATTAATAGCGAAAGACTCAGTCTATGTCCAGGGAACCTTCCAGTGGGTTCATCAATCAATGACTCAATAAAATAGGAGTCTTAAAACCAATAATCTAAATTAATTTAATATTTTGAAAATAGTTTGAAAAGTAAAAGTCTTTAAAAAATGAAACATTAACTCTAATATATCCTTATCTATGAAGCCTCTGTCTCGAAGCATCTAGATAGTACCAATGACAGGTTCATGGCTATCTCAAATTAAAAATAAAAGTTCTAAACTCAAAGCAAGAAAGATAAATGAGGTATCTTCCAAATGTAGAGGAGGACTCACCAATCAGTTGAATGTGATAAGATCCTCGATGAAGTGCATGTTGATGATCTCTAATACCCATCTATGTATCATAAAATGATGCAATCCAAATCGAGGCCAGTACATTAAATATATTGGTATGTAAATGGTTAAAAAGGAAAGGACACAATTAATAGTATTCAAATCAAGGTACTTAACTCAAAAATCAAATCAACTCAACTTAGTAAAACATAAAATTTTATGAATAAAATTATGTTTTGAAAATAAACTCAATAATTTGTGACTCACGCCAACTCATTTAAATTTATAGTAAAATAATACTCCTAAAGGACACTTTAGTATGCAACTCAGTCAAATCAATCATGCAAAATTATGGAGTTTCTCTAACTGACAGTCATCCCACCACCATAGTTGGTGATGCATAACGAATGCGACATCATTGCTCGCCCCTACAATAATTGCCAAGGTAAGGATGCTCAACTCTTTCTCTCTCTCTTAGATCCTCAATACTTGTCCATCTTTTTGGGCAAGAGTCGCCAGAGTTAATTTCACGATTATCCTATGTTGACAATGTAGTTATGGGATGTTACACTCTTATCCAACTCGGAGCTTGATACTACTCACAATATATTCTCTTTAAAACTCATTCAAACTCATCTGAAACATCATTATCATCATATTTCATCAATAAAATATTTTGAAAATTAGTTACATCCTCTTCAAATATTTACTCAAGACATCGTTTAAACTCAATGCTCTATTTCATCAAAAACTCATTAGAAAAAGTATCAACTCATCAAGACTCTTTCTCAAATCATTATTTATGCTCAAAGACTCATGTTCATGTAGACTCAGTAAAATATGTTCAAAACCTATCCTTTTTTTCAACAAACAAAATGACCATCAATCTCAATTGAAATAATGAATGAATCAATATGGTCCTCAATTATGGTTCATCTGAATGAAGACATGAACATGCACCCAATTAAATACGCAACTCATGAACATCATCAACTCACTTTTATGTACAAAAAATTCAATAAGACAATAGATAATTCAAGAATTTAATTCACAAAATTCAAAGAAAACTCAAACTCAACTCAACTCAAATCAATGGAGATGAAGGGGCATGTGGATGGACTCAATTCAACATTGTGTTAACCTTACATACCTGAGAGACTTAGATTTTTAAAGAATTTCGAAGAACACACTGAATTCTCTTAAAACCCTAGCTTTTCTCCTCTAGGAACCTTGTTCAAAGTCTTGGAATATGTTTTGAGCGTAAATAGACTAGATAGTTATGATAAGGGGCTTAAATTGATGTAAAATTGTCAAATTTAGGCTTTAAAAGGGTGAAAAATACCAAAATAACCCTTCTTAAAATGCTGTCAAAGTCGTCCATGGGTCAATCTATGGCCCGTAGAAAATTTTACAGTTTATAGGATCTATCTGTAAAATTTTGGGGAAATTTTGGCGTCTCTGGATCTATTCTACAACCCTAATATATGGCCCATAGAAGCATCTACGACTTGTAGTTGGGTCCGTCAAGTCTGGGACTCAAAAATGAAATTTTTTAAGTTTTCCACGAGTTAGTATTACGGGCCATCAATCAAACCATGAGCCCTAAGTTAATTCGTAACTCAACTCTATTCTGGTAGTCCATAGTAAAATGGTCATAACGTTTTACTCCGAACTCCAAATGAGGTGAAATTGGTGTGTTGGAAAGCTAGTTCAAGTACCTTTAATTTGGTAGGTGATATGCCACTTAATTCCTCGTGTGCTAAATGTTATGACCATTTAAATCTGAATCTTGTACAATCTAACGCAAAAAATTCATTCGATAAGAAAATTTTGAACTCGAGTTAGTACTAGAGGCCTCTTATGACCCTAATCTGCTTCTAATATGCTTTAAACATATGGGAATAAACCTTAAAATATAAGCGCATGTAAGGCATCATTATGTTCAAGCTTATATACTTGCGACGGAAAAAATTCAGATCCTATGAATAGAGTTATGGGATATTACAATTTTGAGTTGGACAATAGTAACAATGTTTGATGGATCATCAATGAAAGTCATCATTTTTGAGATGGAGGATGATCAAGGAGTGTGATTGAGATGCCTGAAGGATTTTTGAGCATGTTTTGTACAGGTTGTTGAGGATTTGGGGTCGTTTGGACATATGTTGGGGTTATTCTGAATGTTGAAGGAGATGAAAGTGAGGTGTTGCATGTGAGTAGAGGAAAAGGGAAAAGGAAAAACGGAATATAGGTGCAAGTAAGGGAAACAAATGTGCATACATGTATTATATATATCTGATGGTTTAGGAAAAAGAAAACTAGGTCGGGTTAGGGAGGAAATTGGGCAAATAAATCTAACAAATATATGCAGTAGGGTTGAGGACATAAAATCTTAAAAATAATACTAAAATGAAAAAATTACAAATGTACCTCCTCTAAATCAAAGGAAGTTTTAAAAATATAATTAAAAATAGTTTATTTTTAAAATGGAGTAATCTATTGAAGAAAAATTAAACATGTAATGTGAATGGAAAAAATGTAACTTATGTACCTTTAAAGTTGGAGAAAAATTAGAAGTTGTAACTTGAATGATAAAATCTAAACTCATGTACCATTAAAATTGGAGTCAAAATGTATTATAAGTATTGTAAATCTCTAAGAAAAATATATAATAAGGGTTGTAAATATCTAAGAAAAATACATAATAAGCAATTTATTTATGGACTTAACTTAATCACAAAGTAAGAAAAAATATTATCGCCTATAAATTACACAACTTTCTTCTCAAATTTTCTCAAGCTTATTCAATCAAACCACCTTCTCTTCCCTAGGGCTTTTGTAATGGCAGAAAATAAGATTATATGCCAACAAAAAACTGAATTGAAGATAACAGAGTCTTAAGCGAAACGCATTACAACTTTCAAAAAGCTATGTGTTAGACCCCGTATTTACTTAAGGTCAATTTTTAATTCGGAAAAAAATTGTTGGGCTTGAAGTATATTTTAAATT
>JAOTQR010032490.1:0-16050 GCA_025774065.1 Solanum ossicruentum | reverse complement strand
CCCAGTCAACCTTCCCTTAGTCAGGTTTGGTTGATTAGGCGAGAACACATCAATCGAATCCTGGCATCTACTTCCCTTTTCCTATTCATCACTACCTTGGTCGGGCTACTGATAGTAGGCGGGGTTTGGTGTTGGCCACCACCAAAATGCAAACCCCAATCATAGAAATGCAAGAAACCTAGTTTATTTCAAGTCAACTACCCATGATTCCCACAACCCCAAGTTTTGGGTGCTTAGTTACTCATGGCTAAGGAAAAACAAACAAACGTGCTAATACAAAACATAAATGAGAGTTTTACCACAAGCACTTAAGAATGTAGCACCACAAGTTGCAAACCCAAAAGCTTGATTAATCAAAAATGAATACAAAGAAAGTTTTGCAATCCCTAGTATGAATTTTCCAAGAGAAAATGATAAACTAACTAAAAAACTAAGAAAAGATTCACAAGATGATGATAAAAATGTCTCCAAGTCTAACTCTCTTTCTAAAACCCTAACTTAAACTATATATAGTATTTACAAAATAACCCTAGAATTTACATAGAAAAGACAATAGGCAGTTGATAAGTCTCGCAGATGCGACTCATAGGATGACCTAAGAGCCGTAGTCGGGGTCACGTATCAAGTTCTTGGCATCTTGGACTAAAATGGTATGACCTATAGGTACTAGTCATTACTTGAGCTACGACATATATGTTCCTCTCATATGGCCTTCAGTTTTTTGGTCTAATATTTTGGCTCTCTGATTCTTGCTATGAGTACTCTTATACGAGTCGTTGTAAGACTTACGACTCGTAGGATGGCCTCGCAGGAATGACCTCCACTTAGCAGATTTCTGACTTTTTGATCTCTGATTCTTGTTATGACACACCTTATGACTCGTAGCTTGGGCTACGACTCGTAGGTCTGCTTGTACATCATAAGCTTCAACAAAATCATGCCAACCTTCCTTCAAATTTATGTCAACCTAACTTTTCTGTAAGAACAACACAAAAATACATGAAAAAGAACTCACAGAATCCCTCTTTTTAGGCATCAAATATGTTGTATTTTTATAGTACATCAAACCCTCAACTTAGAATTATTGCTTGTCCTCAAGTAACGACTCGATCTACACAAACAAAGAGAAATACATAACAACTATACTATTGGAATATACAACAACTCCTTTGACTCAGGTACTCAACTGCCATTTTCAAAACAGGATTGCAAAGTTATTAAGCAGAACAAGAACATAATGAGATACCTAGTAATCCAACTATGACAAGGTAAGGAGCATTAACCGTGTACAATTGTTGGTATAGTCATATGCTACTCATGTGGTGCAAATGCCCTCATTGGAAAGAAGTCCCTCATACTCACTCAAAAGCATTTAGAATTCAGGGACTGAGGAAGTATTCTCACTCTCACAATTGAAATTCATGCATACTGACTAACACCATATGCTTGCCTTTGTACTCATCCTCTGGCTTGGTGATAAAGTGGAGTTGGATTACTCTAGGACTTATAGCCTTGTAGCATAGGTTCATGGTGCTTTGGTATGGTATTTTGGGCAAGTAGTGACTAAATGTTATCCTTGAACCATGTTTACCAACACTTTTTGCTTTAATAATCCAACCCTTTTTAATAAATCCATCCTTATTCTCCTATTTTGAACTTTTCTCAAGTGCTTTCTTTCTCTTTTTCAGTTGAACCTCGATTTCAAACTCATTTTTGCTACTTTTTCTCAATGCAAGGCACTTTTCTTTTCTTTTTCTTCACTCAGTTCATGCCTTTTCATTTCTTTCTTGATTTCCCAACTAGCACCTTATTATTATTACTTTACCACAATAAGGGACACCCTCAACTTAGGCTTTTAGCCTCAGCTGAAGTACACAATATCTATACCTCAAACAAGGGCGTCCAACTGCAACCACCCTCACCTTAGGCCTTTGGCCTCAATCAAGGTTATTCAAGGATAGACTAGGGTCAATATCAAGGTATTTCATCAAACAAGGTTAAGGTAGCCAAGTGTCAAGAAAGAATGAGTACATGAGAAGCTCTAAAGTTTGGAACAAGGGATTCACTCACTCATCTGTTGGTCATTTAGGCTAAAAGTGGGTTCAATCAAAGAACAAAGGCCTATGATATTTTCCAAATCCACCATATCACCAAACCAATCTTAGAATACTAAGGCAAGTTCTGGGTCCATACAAGATACATGAATGCATGAAAATAAGCTCACAACACACATGAAAATTGCATCCACAATCAAGTATAGACTCTCAGGTCATGCTTACAGTCTCAGCTTACCTTCACAATATCAGAACAAACATTACTAGATACTCAAAATGTATGAATAAATCAACAATTACAATCTCAAAAATTATGAGGGTACCTAATTTTTGATCAAAACTTAAAACAAAACACATCTAAAAATTATATATGCCAATAGATAACACTACTATGAATTTATACATTATATACACTACCTAAACATGCCAGTTCAACAGAAAAGTAAACATCCATAAGGAAAAAAAAGAATGGTAAGAAAACCTTGGGACCAAAAATAGGGAAGTTATGGACTCGAGGCTACTCAGACTTCACCTTAATACATAACTTCCCACACCCCACCAAAATAGGATACTTTGTCCTTAAAGTAAAAACACATACTAAGATGAACATAACAAAAACATTGACTGAATATATATATATATATATATATATATATATATATATATATGTATGTATGTATGTATGTATATATATATATATGTATGTATATATATATACACATTAAAAACCAACATTTAAAAACCAATATACAAAACCAAAATAAAAGCACCATCCAACATTAAACATTTAAAACCAACATCAAAATAATATTATCTAACAAGAGAACAAAATATCCATAAATAAAAGTAATAACATGGGTCAAAAAGGGTCAAACATCATGGTTCATCAAGCACCAGTCTATAACTAGTCTATAGGGTCCTGTGGCAGTAACTCTTCCTCAGCATCTATGAACTACCCTCTCCATGTGGGGTATGCTGCTCTCAAACTCTCTGAATAGCAACCAATAATAGCAACTCCTGCACCACCTCCTCAGGTACGGGCTCCTCCTCTAGTCTTGGCCTCTTCTGAATTGGCTTTGAATCATCATTATGATCAAGAGGCCTCTTTCAACAGACGTTTGAATGGTCGACTAGCCACTCGAATATCTCATCACCAGTTGGTGCCACCTCCGGGACTGCAATTGGGATTGCTCACATCTGCAATAGGTCAGCCTTAAGCTTTGCCTACTCTTGAGTCATCGAGTGTCAGCAGGCCAAGCTTCATCAAGTCTCTACTGGACCCTCACCTCAAAAGCATCAATTCGAGCATCCACCGCTTTGAGCCTCTAATCTACCAATACATGGATAAATACCTTCATCCTCTCCTTTGAGTCCCGTACAGTCTAGTCAACCTAAGGTCGTACCCGTGCAGATAGAGTCTGAAGTCTGGACCCCGTTGTAGCCACCCTGCGTAACAATGCCTGAAAAGAAACAGTAGAAGTAAGAGAATCAACCTATAATGACTATGCTGGTGTCAGAGTAATGGAGGATGGTATGGACTTGACCTCCACAACTGGTGTGAGCTCTGTTGCAACTGATGTAGTGCCGATAGCATCTGGAGGTGCACTCTGAGTCAGAGGCTCTACTGGGAATGACTCTGAAATAGGAGGAGCTACTCCCGGTAAGGCCACCAAGTTCTCGTCACTGTTTATCAGGCTGGGATCCATGGTGCATGTAGCCTCTATGTGATGGTCCTGGTGGGGGTCAATAGGAACACCCGCTGCACTACACAACCGATGAATCAAAACAGGAAATGGCATTGAGGTGTTTGTCCAGAAAGTTGCCTCATAGATCTACTCTAAGATGATCCGGGCCCAGTCGATCTCATAACTAGCTAAGATGCTGTAATAACACAACACACTCCAAAGTGATCACATTATCTGTGAAAGTGGGCCTGATATGCCAACGGATAACGGACCAGCAAAACTTGGCCCGGAAAGAGAGATAGGCCTTCACTATATGATCAGCATGGTTTGTAACCGATGTTGGCTCGAAGCCAAACTCACAAATCTTGCTAGAAATCCACTTAAGAAGCTCTATCCTGGTCCTGATATCCTTCCCAGTCACCACTCTCCTCATCTTATCAATGTGCCCATCATATTCTGTGGTAGACTGAGGAACGCTATAATTAGACCCAAACTAGACACACCCAATAGTCTTCTCTAAAATAGGAACTCTCCTACCCCTAATTGGCACCACCTGTAACCTTGACTACTCGATCGACTTCTTATTCTTTGGCAACCCCCAGTGGAGAGTAGCAAGATAAGCTGCATAAACTCATGAATTACGAAAGGGGCATATTTGCCCATCTGCTGTGTGGTCCATCATAGCCCATATCTGTCTAACTCTGCTTCCAACCCAGGCATTTTATCCAACCCCGAGTTGTTTAGTCTCGACTCTTCATGAAATTGTCGCACCAGTTTGCCCTGTCCCTTGGGCTCTAAACCCTGATCATATATTTCCTTCATCCTTGGGATAGACCATCTGTGGTCGGCTGGGGGTTGGGACTAGACTTCCTCTCACTGGGTTGGGAGGTGCTCTCCCACTCCGATTTTGAATGTAAGTGTGAGGAGGTCATTTATGGAAGGCTGCTATCTGACCCATTTTCGTTACCCTTCTATTCCTCCTCTTCAGACTAGGAGGAACTGCTAACTTCTATAGAAATTTGTGCTGCAAGTGCCCGGGTATGGGTTCTATTGGCTTCAGGATCTATCCTAAATTTGTGGACTTCCACAGACCCCTTTGAATGCTCAGTCTTAGAGGATTCATCAATCAACCTGCGTTGGAATGTTTGAATTGCATGTTTGTCCTTTGGAGACATATGTACAAACCAACCACAATGCAACATATATGTTTCAAGATGTTTCATCCAATAAAACAGATAACAAGGAACAAGAAACACAAAAACTTAAGCATAAAAACAAAAATAAAATAGAAGAAAGTTCATTGGAACAATTGCAGGTCTGCAGGTATGAGTACAGTTGTGACTCATAGGATGGCCTATGAGTCGTACACTTGCCACGTAGTAATAGAATGACTTACAAAAATTCAATCTGACCTCATATACGAGAGGCAGTTACAACTTGTAAGGGAACCTACGAGTCATGGTCTATCCTCATACCAAATTTCACAGACATTTTTAAAAATCGAGTCAGGTTTACAAGACCCTCCTTATGAGTCGTAACAGGTGTTACAAGTCATATGTGGGTCTCGTATGGGAAATATATAGAAATAACAGGTGACTGATGCTTGCTATGAGGGACTATTCCAACTTGTAGAGGAACCCAAGAGTCATAGGAGTGCCTCGTAGTAGGAAACAGAAGGCATCAGTGGTGCCTATCATTTTCCCACATCAAGAACAAATCAAACACACCATTCAAAACACTTTGACAAATAAGAGCAATACAAAATATTTGGTTCTTAAGCAATCCAATAATGACAACAGAAATTCAAAACAACCATTATCCTTAAGAACCAGAATCAGTTCAACATTATGTCAAGTATGCCTAAAGCAAAATACCTTTTGCTTTTTTTACACTTGCACTTGGAATACACAGAACATTCAACAAAATAATTTGAACCATTTCGATCCAGTCCACAGGTTAAAGCATAGGCAACACATCCAAACCTCCTAAATTCTAATTTCCGACAACAATGCAGACCATGAGTAGGCATAGTCACACACTATATTCCATGAATCATAATTTTCCTAGTTACAATCATCCACTCAAAAATTCCAACAAGATTTGATTCAAAACTCAACTTTTCAAAACATAAAAACACTAGGTTGTAAATCTAGATCAAAAATCACCACATGGCATGATTATACATGATTAACCTAAGAATATACTCATATAGAGAATAAGCTCACCAAAAAAGAGTGTTAAATTTAACCATGAAACATGCCATTTGATTGGAAAAATTAACCAAAACATGGGAAATCAAAAATCACACTATAAACCTTAGGAATAGTGACTTCATCAGAATCTTCACCAAAAAATGATGTTGGTAGCTGAGATTTTGGTTGGAAAAGGGAAATACATAGAGAAATTGGGGGTGGGTCACCGATCTTAGGGTTTAAAATTGAAATTAGGGGTCTAATTTTTTTAAAACTACAGATCGAGGCTATGAGACGCTGACTATGAGTCGTAGGTTCCTACTACTCGTAGATCCCGATATCGTAGCAGACCCGACACTTATAAAAATTTAGGGATCATACCTGGGAACTATGAACCGCTCTTACGACTCGTAGAAACTGTACGAATCGTATGGTTGGCTCGTTGTGTATATGCCAACTTCCAATACTTACTGATTCCTTCTATGAGGAATAGGTATGAGTTGTAGTGAGGACTACGACTCATAGTCCTGATCATAGAGGCTGCTCCAAGTGCTGTTTTTCAGCTCATCAATTCTTCAATTTTTCACCCTGCAAACCAAATCTCAAAGCACAACAATTCCCAAAATATTACAACTGCATCAATGTGTTTCAACCAAAAACAAACTAAAACCTTCTACCTAAGAATCTCAACAGTCAAAAAGAACACTTAAAGCAAATCAACAATTATAAAAAATGCTTGGGTTGCTTCCAAAGAAGCCTCTTATTTAACGTCATGGCTCGACTTAGTCATCCTTTGTCATCCACAATGATCAAGGGCCCAAACCTCACTCTTGAACTTGTCTAGGTGCTTCATAGATTGGAGAATATCAAATACTACCTCTGTATTATTGACCCTAAACCGCAGCTAATCGGAATACATATCTACTAGGGCTCTTTTCGTGGCTAGAAATGGTCTCCCAAAAATAATGGGCACCTTAAAATCAACTTCACAGTCAAGTTTCAAAAAGTCCATGGGAATGATAAATTTATCAACTTTAACATGCACATCCAAGGAATTCCCTATGGTTTTTAAATGGTTCAATCCGCCATAAGCAACCTTATTCTTGTCGAGGTGGGAGTGTCAAGGCCAAGCTTTTCGAATACAGAACGAGGCATTAGATTGATCCTCGCTCCTAGGTCACACAATCCTCTTGTGAACTCAACATCACCATTAGTACAAGGGATGGTGAATGCATTGGGGTCTTCTCGCTTTTGAACAAGGCATTTGGTCATAACTCCACTACATTGTTGGAGTTCTTATGTGAACTCTTGGCTCAAATTGCATTTCTTGGTGACCAAATCCTTCATATACTTGGCATACCCGGGTATTTTCTTCAAAACGTCTAGAAGGAGGATGTTGATGGAGAGTTGATTCAACATCAAGGAATTGTTCGAATTTACCCTCCTCTTCCTTTTTCGTAAGACATTGAGAGATAGGAAGAGGGGGTTTGGGAATTGATTCCAATCTCTCATGCTCCCTTGCCTCTTCTTGTTGCATCCCTACAACCTTCGAATCTTCTCCCTCAAACACGACTTCACCACCAAGACCCTTCTCATCAACTTCATCCACAATTATAAGCATAAGGGGACCTATAGTGCTCTTGCCTCTATGGGTCATGACTGCTATGTAATGCCCTTCATTTTTAGGATTTTGAATCATATTGCTTGGTAAGGCGCCTTTTTGGCGTTTGTTGAACTGTGAAGAAACTTGTCCAAATTGTTGTTCAAGTTGCTTAATTGCCACCAACTGAGATCTATTTTTTGGTTAATACTTGAAATATCCTCATTTCCTTTAAAGTCTATCTTTGTGGTCGGCCCTCTTCAACAACTTTTCGAACATCTCTTTGATCCTAGAGTTGCTTGACCCAGCATCACAATTGTCTGGTGACACATAAGGACCATTCCTATAGCCCTCTCTTCTTCCCCATTTGGCTCCTGACACTTGTTCTCTCTTATAGCATCCGCCCTAGTTTATCTCTATAAATCCCATCACGGTTGAAGTTTCGACCTTGATTCCTGGACCCTTGCCTTTAATAGTCCAAATTGGACCCTTGGGTGTTGTTTCAGAAACCTGCCACTTGGTTGCTTACAAAACATACATCCTCATCAAAGAATGGATCATCATATGTTAGAGCCTTCAGTGGTTGGTGGGTGACTACCTTGACAGTTGCTTGATTTTTCTTTAAACCAAGTCCATATTTGTTCGAAGTTGAGCAAGTTGTTCCATGATATCTTCGTTCACCTTTGCTTGCTCATTGTTGGTGTTGACCACACAAGAAGGTTTCATCGCACCTCACTCTCATTCACCCCATGCTCTATTTCATTTGACCATTTACTCCATCCTTACGTCTATCAATGCAAAAGGTTGGTCTAGGAACATGCCTCCCATGATTGTGTCGACGCAAGGTTGACTATTCTCATCAAGTGCCCGATAGAAAATCTCAACTAAGGTATCATTAACAATCTTGTGATTGGGGACCATCCTCAAGCATTTAGGTGAACCTCTCCCATGTTTTGCTAGTAGAGCCACCCGGCAATTGCCCAAAGTTGTTGATTTGTGTAACAACCCCAAAATGTGCCTTGAAATGCCTAAAATTTTAATTTTCGAATATCTTAAAATCTGTTGACTATTTGGATAATCCAACTTCATATTTGTGACCGGGGATTCAAAATTAAGTTAAAAAAGGGTCTAACCCCTATTTAAGACTGAAAGATTAACAATTATAAATTTTTAAGTGACGAATTCCAGTGAGGTTTGTGCGTTCTCTCTGCGACGCTCCAAGGGCCCGCTTTAGTGTATTTCATTCTTCGCTTCCTCTCTGTGATGCGAAGAGGTGCATCTTGCTTGGCAGTGTTTTCCTGTGCAGCCCAAAAATATTCTAAGTGTTGGGCCCAAGTTCCCCACACGTTTTTATCTGTACTTAAGCCAAATTTCACCCTTATATCATCCTAAACATTTCCCAATACTCCCCAAAAAACTTAGCCATATTTTCACACCAAAATTCAAGACTCAAAACCCTCATATAGAACTAAGGATTTCATTCAAGCTTCAAGCCTCCATTTTCAAACTTCAACAAGAAATTCTCCAAAGGTAAGGTATGTGGTGTTGAAACATTGTGTCCTTTCACCCATGGTGTCTAAGTATTCTTTTTACTAATATTGCATGATTTAAAGTTGATTTTACATGTTAGTCCTGCATATTGAGAAATTTACTGCACTGATTTTATTTCATGAAAGTATGGTTGTTTTAGCATGTTTTGAGCTCCAAATGTTAGATATAAGGTGGGATTTGATGAGGGATTTTGGTTTGAATGTCTTAGGCGTGTTGCATGTTATTGATTGATGGTTTTACAACAGACTTTCTTGCATGATTGCATCCCTAAATTGCATGGTCTTTTACCCTCATTACACACCCTCAAAGTGCTTGATAAAATATCCTGCTAGGGTTTCTACTGGAAATGAAGGTCCAAAGTATAAGATATGATATGATTGACTATATGATGATGAAATGAGCTTATGAACCTAATGAATTCTATATAAAGTGTTGCCAACCATGTAAGGGGATTGTACCACACCACTTACGATGACGAGATGTGACCATCATCAATTTTGTTGGGGGTTTGTACTCATCAATCATGTGAGAGATTTGTACTTTGCCACCTAGGATGATTGGGGTGTGACAATCATTAACCATATGAGGGTTTTGTACTTCGCCACCTAGGATGATGGGGTGTGACCATCATCAACCATGTGAGGGGTTTGTACCACACCATCTAGGATAATGGGGTGTGACCATCATTAACCAACCAATGTTTGAAATCTAGCTTGGTACATTCTTCACTTATGATATCTTATATGAGCATGAGTTATTTAAGCATGTTTTACCTATGCATTGATCATACATGTTATATTGCTATATCATGCCTTTGTCTATTTTGTGCATGTTGATTATGAAACTTATCACTTTTTGCATTGCATCCCACATACTTAGTATATTCAAACATACTAATGTATACTCTTTCCTACGTGATTTCACCATGTAGGAACTGGTGCTCAAGTTGGTCATCCTCCTTCTCCGCTTGGCTAGATTGGTCCTACTTGAAGCTAATTGGTGAGTCCTCCACTCTCGGGATGCTAGCCTATGTTGCTATTACCTATGTATTGAGACTCTTTCTTATGTTCTATATTGATGATAAGGGTGAGCCTGGTTACTTTTTCTTGGCCCCTACTCTTTCTATGTATCTAGAGGTGTTTGTTAGACATATTGTGTATCTATGATATGAGCTATGACTTCTTGGCCGTTGTTGATGTTGTTTTTTCAAGTTATCCCTTAGCTCCCTTTTGCCCTTATACTTGTTTTATGTCTTTTCTACGCTTCTGCGACCAATAATGTTTAATGATAAGTTGATGGGATTGATTGAGGTTCTTTCGGATTGCCCAATCGCCGTGTCACGTCTAGGTCCTAGGCTTGGGTCATGAAAGACTTGGTATTAGAGCACTAGATTGATAGATCCTCGAAGTCTAATACACCACATTGATTAGAATCATATTCATGGTTGTGAAGCGCACCATGACTATGAATAGGAGTCCATGAGGCATTTTAGGAAATGTTTCCCTTTTTCATGTTTCATGTCATACTATAGTGTTGCAGTGAGTTTTTTCACCCTAACGATTATCCTTTACTATGTTAGATCATGCCAAACACTAGAGGAAGACGGGCCCAAACTCCCGAGGAGCAACCTAAGAATGGTGTGCTCCGAGATGCTCTTACTATGCTTGCCCAAGTGGTAGCCAACCATGTCCAACAAGAGTCCAAAGCCTCTCATGCTAACACCTCGGGAGCTAGGGTAAGAGACTTTATGGGGATGAATCCTCCGGTTTTTCATGGGTCAAAGGTGGATGAAGGTACATAAGAGTTCATTGATGAGGTTTACAAAATCTTGAATATCATGGGTACTGGGCCAAATGAAAAGGCAGAGTTGGTGGCATATCAACTAAAAGGGGTAGCCCAAATTTGGTATGAGCAATGGGAGGGTGAGAAGGGGGTTGGTAATATGGTGCTTTTGGAGGAGTTCAAATTGGCCTTCCTTAATTGGTTTTTCCCTCTTGATTTTAGGGAGGTAAAGATAGTAGAGTTTATGAACTTGAAATAAGGTGCTTTGAGTGTAAGGGAGTATGCCCTCAAATTTAATCAACTTTCAAAGTATGCTCCTCACTTGGTGGCCGACCCTAGGTCAAGGATGAATAAGTTTATTAGAGGGGTCTCCGACTTAGTAAGTGAAGAATGCCGGTCCATCATGCTTATTGGTGTCATGGACTTGTCTTGGTTGATGACATATGCCGAGCAAAAGGAAGAAGAAACGTTGGGGAAATAAAGGGGCCATGAGGCCAAGAGAGCCCGTTTTGAGGTCAAGTTCCAAAGGGGTGCTAGATTTCACCAAAGCCAGGGGCCTTCTCATGGCACTAATAGGTGGTTTGCCAATGAATTCCCTAGGCCTCAAGGTGTTGGTGGTGTGGCTCCTAAAGAAGCATGTCCCAGATGTGGAAGAAATCATGGAGGTCCATGTTTAAATGGTTCTAATGCATGTGTTGAATATGGGGAGCTTGGTCCCAAGAAGGTAGGTTGTCCGAGAAACCATGGCAAGGTCTGGGGTACTAATGCAGTCCCATTGGGTAGAGGTCATCCTCAAGGTGGTGCCCTAAGGCACAACCAGTTTTATACTCTACATAGGAGGCAAGGGGTTGGTGCGGTCCCCGATGTTATTACCAGTATGTTGAAAATCTTTGACTTTAAGTATATGCTTTGATTGATCTGGGTGCCACTCTTTCCTTTGTTTTTCCACTTGTTGTTTAAAAGTTCCATGTTGTTCCTGAGTTGTTGCATGAGTCATATGAAGTATCTACTCCTATTGGTGCCTCTACTGTTGCTAGGAAAGTTTATAAGAGTTGTCCTATTTGCATTTCAAATAAGTTGTTGCCTTGTGATCTTGTTGAATTAGACATAGTAGACTTTGATGTCATTCTTGGGATGTATTTGTTGCATCATACTATGGTTCCATTGTTTTTTAAACCTATGGGGTCATGTTTCAATTTCCAAATGAACCCATCCTTGAGTGGGAAAGTCAAGATGTGGTGGTCAAGGGTAGATTCATGTCATGCATTAAAGTTCATAAGTTGATTTCTAGAGGGTGTTTGTGTCATCTTGTGAGGGTTAAAGATGTGGACTCCAAGGTCCCTTCCATTATGTCGGTCCTCATTGAGTTTCTTTGTGTCCTCCCAAATTACCTTCCTGGTGTCCCTCCCCAAAGGGAGATAGACTTTTGGCATAGATTTTCTTCCCGATACTCAACTTTTTTCCATTCCCCCTTACTGTATGGACCAGTGGAGTTGAAGGAGTAAAAAGAGAAATTGAAAGATTTGTTGAAAAAGGGATTTATTAGACCTAGTCAATCACCTTGGGGTGCTCCGGTGTTGTTTGTGAAGAGGATAGGTCACTTAGAATATGCATTGATTACCGGCAACTCAATAGGGTCACTATAAAGAATAGGTATCCTCTTCTGAGAATTGATGACTTGTTTGACCAATTGTAAGGGGAAAGCTTTTTCTCTAAGATTGATCTTCAGTCCAAATACCATCAAATAAAGGTGAGAGAGTGTGATATTCCTAAGATGGCCTTCCAGACTAGATATGCGCACTATGAATTTGATGTGATGTCCTTTGGGTTGACTAGTGCACCGACCATTTTCATGGACCTAATTAATAGGGTCTTCAAACCCTACCATGATTCCTTTGTTATGGTCTTCATTGATGATATTTTGATCTATTCGGATTGTAGGGAGGAACATATAGGCCATTTGAGGGTCGTGTTGTAAAAATTGACGGAGGAGAAATTGTATGCTAAATATGACAAGTGTGACTTTTGGTTGAAAGAGGTTGCATTCTTGGGTCATGTAGTATCAGGGGATAGCATTAAAGTGGATCCTAAGAAGATCGATGTAATTAGGAATTGGATGAAACCATTGACCCCATCTGATATTAGGAGCTTTTTGGGGCTTGCAGGTTACCATAGAAGATTTGTGAGTGGGTTCTCCTCCATTGTTTCTCCTATGACAAAATTGACTCAAAAGAAGATTAAGTTTGTGTGGACCGATGAGAAAAGCTTCCAAATATTGAAAGATAGACTTATGTCCACTCCTATATTGTCACTACCAAATGTGCTTGAGGATTTTGTTGTATATTGTGATGCATCTAGAGTTGGTTTGGGTTGTGTGCTAATGCAAAATGGTAAGGTCATAGCTTATGCTTCCAGGCAACTCAAAGTGCATGAAAGGAACTACCCTACCCATGATCTTGAATTAGCCACCGTGGTATTTGCATTAAAAATTTGGTGTCATTATTTATATGAGGTGCATGTTGATGTCTTCACCGATCATAAGAGCCTTCAGTATGTCTTCACATAAAGGGATCTCAACTTGAGACAAATAAGGTGGCTAGAACTGCTCAAATATTATGACATGAGTGTGCATTATCATCCGGGTAAGGCAAATGTTGTGGTGGATGCTTTGAGTCAGGTGTCTATGGGTAGCCTAGCTCATATGGATGGTGGTGATAGGGAGATGTCGAGGGAGGTGCATAGATTGGCTAGATTAGGGGTTAGGTTGAAAAATATGGGTAATAGTGTGATTGTTTTAATGGTTCTAAATCTTTCTTGGTTGATGAGGTGATAGAAAAACAAGATCTTGACTCCTCCTTGCTTGAATTTAAGGCCTTAGTGAAAGAGGACAAAATAGAGGTTTTCTCCCAAGGTGGTGATGGGACCCTTAGATACCAAGGTAGGTTGTGTGTTCCATGTGTTGATGGTTTGAGGGAGAGAATGAGGCCCATAACTCTTCTTATTCTATCCACCCTGGCTCCACCAAAATATCTACAGACTTGAGGGATGTGTATTGGTAAGGGGGGCATGAAGAGATACATTACTAAATATGTTTCCGGTTGCGATACTTGTCAACAAGTCAAAGCCGAACACCAAAGGCTAGGTGGACGAACTCAAGACATAGAGATTACTACTTGGAAGTGGGAGGTAATTAATATGAATTTTGTGGTTAGGTTGTCCAAGAATAGGAAAGGTTTTGATTCTATATAGGTGATGGTTGACAGGATAACGAAATTGGCTCACTTTCCACCGATTAAGACTACATATGGGGCTGAAGAGTACGCAAGGTTGTACATCCATGAGTTAGTTAGTTTATATGGTGTTCCTTTATCCATTATATCGGATTGTGGTGCACAATTTACTTCACACATTTGGAGGTCTTTTCAAAGGGCTCTTGGTACCAATGTTCACCTTAGTACGACCTTCTACCCTCACACGGATGGCCAAGCCAAAAGGATAATTCAAACACTTGAGGTTATGCATAGGGCTTGCATCTTGGATCTTAAAGGTAGTTGGGATGACCATCTACCACTGATTGAGTTTGCCTACAACAATAGCTATCACTCTAGCATCAATATGGATACTTTTGAGGATCTTTATTGGAGACATTATAGATCACCGGTGGATTGGTTTGAGGTTGGAAAAGTGGCTTTATTAGGGTTGGATCTGGTTATGGATTCTCTTGAGAAGGTTAGGATGATTATGGAAAGGTTGAGGACAGCCCAAAGTCAACAAAAATCCTATGCCCATGTAAGGAGGAAAGACCTAGTGTTCTAAGTGGATGATTCGGTATATTTGAAGGTTTCTCCAATGAAAGGTGTGGTCCATTTTTGTAAAAAGGGGAAGTTTAGCCCAATGTATGTTGGTCCTTATGAGGTGATAGAGAGGGTTGGCAAGGTATCTTACGAGTTGAAGTTTCCTAGTGAAATGAACTTGGTTCATCTGGTGTTCCATGTCTCTATGTTAAGAAAATGTGTTGGTGACCCTAATGCCATTGTGCCTCTTGATGTTGTGGGTTTTGTGGGGGATAACTTTACCTATTAGGAGGTTCCGGATTAGATCTTGCATAGGCAAGTAAATAGATTGAGGAACAAGGAGGTGGCAACCGTTAAGGTCCTTTGGAGGAACCAACAAGTTGAAAGTGCTACATGGGAGGCCGAAGCAAACATGCAAAAGTGGTATCCTCATCTTTTCCTCTCCAATCAAGCCTATGGTACTAATCCTAAGTCCCATATGTGATCTCAAGTCTTACATTTTAACCCCTATGTCATTCATATATGTTCATGTTTAAGTTGGTAAACTTATGATGATTTTACACATATGTTGAGAATTTTAAAATGGTGTTTTACATTTTAAGTTGCATTAGTGTTGGGGCTGATTTGCTTATGATCACACTTTCCTTGTGCGCTTCTCTTTTACATTCGGAGATGAATGTTCCCAACGGGGAGATATTGTAATGACCTCAAAAAGTGCTCCAAAACGTTCTTCGAAATGCCTAGAATTATAATTTCCATATATCCTAAAATCTGTTGACTATTTCGAAAATTTGACTTCATATTTATGATTAGGAGGTCAAAATTAGGTGGAAAAGGGTCTAATCCTGATTTAAGAGTGAAAGATTAGCAATTCTAAATTTTTTAATGATGAATTCCATTGAGGTTGGTGTGTTCCCTACGCGATGCGACAAGGGCGACCTTTAGAGTAATTCCTTCTCCGCATCCTCTCCACAACGCAGAGTGGTGTATTTTGCCTAGTAGTGTTTTCCTTTACTAGACCAAAATATTCTATGTTGGGCCCAAGTTTCCCAAACATGTTTTTATCTGTACTTATCAAAATTTTACTCTTATATCATCCTAAACATTTCCCAATACTCCCCAAAACACTTATCCATATTTTCACTCAAAAATTCAAGACTCAAAACCCTCATCCGGAACTAAGGATTTTCTTCAAACTTCAAGACTCCATTTTTAAACTTCACCAAGAGCTTCTCCAAAGCTAAGGTATGTGATGTTGAACCATTGGGTCCTTTCACCCATGGTGCCTAAGTCTCCTTTTTACTAATATGGCATAATTTAAAGTTTATTTTACATGTGGGTCTTGTATATTGAGAAATTTACTGTACAGTGATTTTAGTTCATGAAAGTATG
>JAOTQR010032479.1:0-16050 GCA_025774065.1 Solanum ossicruentum | reverse complement strand
AGACTCTCTGCTCCTAACCATCTGTCTTTCCAGAAAGAGATATGTTCTCCATTACCCAGCTTAAGTGAAGACTTGAGTTGGAACTCCCCCCATAGCTTTGAAATGTGTTTCCAGGGACCCGAGCCATGTGGATCTCTGCTTTGGCTTGTGCACCAGCTGCTTTCCACCCCATATTTTTCCTGTATTACAGCTTTCTATAGCCCAAGATTGTCTGTGTTTTATCTCCAATGCCATTTCATTAACAAACTCTTGTTGTGCAAGAGTAAGTCCATAATCCCTAGCCCACCAAGTCTCTGAGGCAAAATGACTTTCGGCCATTTAACCAGATGCTATTTGTGACTGTCACTATTACCTTCCCATAAAAAATCTCTTCTTAACCGATCTAGTCTTTCCTTGATTTTAGTTGGTTATGGAAAAAGGGACATGAGGTAGGTAGGAATGTTGTCCAACACACTGTTGATAAGTGTGAGTCTGCCACCAAAAAAGAGATACTGCATTTTCCAGGAGGCCAATTTCCTTTCAAATTTTTCAATCACTCCATCCCAAATGTTCAAAGATTTGTACCTAGCTCCCAATGGAAGCCCCAAGTATGATGTCGGGAAAGTACCCACTTTGCAACACATAACTTCTGCTAGCTCCTCCAAGTTTGGGACCGTATTAATCGGATTTATGGTACTTTTCAGCATGTTCATATGAAGGCCAGATATAGCTTCGAAGATCAATAAGGTGACATTGAGATACAGGACTTGTGCTTTATCAGCTCCACAAAAAATCAGTGTGTCGTCTGCATAAAGAAGATGGGATACTGTTACACAATTGCCATCTGAGTTCCCCACTTTAAAACCTTCCATCCAGTGCAGTTGATTAGCTTTGAGTAACAGTTTACTGAGCCCTTCCATAGCAAGGATGAATAAGAAGGGTGAGAGAGGATCTCCATGTCTAAGACCTTTTTCGGGAGAGAAAAAACCAACAGGACCGCCATCGATTAGAATTGAATACTTGACTCTAGTGATACAATATTTGATCCATCTAATCCAGCATTCCCTGAACCCCATCTGCCTGAGTATGTTGATCAAGTATGCCCAATTAAGCTGGTCAAAAGTCTTCTCGATGTCAAGTTTGAAAAGTAGACCAGGTTGCCCGGACTTCTTCTTCCAGTCTAAAGTCTCATTAGCTATAAGGGCTGCATCAGTGATCTGCCTTGTTTTGATAAAGGCATTTTGGTGTCCTGAAACAAGCTTCTCTATTACTCTTTTTAGTCTTTCGGCTAGGATCTTGGAGGCAATTTTGTAGACACTGCCAATCAAGCTGATTGTCTGTGATCCTTCAACTCAACAACTCCTTTCTTTTTAGGGATTAGTGCTATAAATGAGGCATTGCAAGATCTGTTCAGACTTCCGTTATGATGAAAGTGCTGGAGGGCTCCCATGACATCTTTTTTTATCACCACCCAAGCTTTCTGGAAAAACGCCATAAGATAGTCATCTGGGTCAGGAGCTTTATCAGGAGCACAAGCTTTAATAGTGGCCAGAACTTCTTCTTCAAATGGTCTTTCCAGTCCCTCTTTCTCTTCCCTCGTTAGTGTTGCAACATCTTCCAGCGTTATTGAAGGTCTCCAGCTTTCACTTTCAGAGTAAAGATTTTGGTAGAAGTGTAAAATTTCATATCTGATTAATGCTTTGTCTTCAATGATTGCTTCTCCAATTCTGAGCATATCAATGCAGTTAGATCTTCTATTAGAGTTGGCAACCTTTTGGAAGAATTTGGTATTCCTGTCCCCTTCGTTGAGCCAAAGACATCTTGACTTCTGCCTCTAAGAGACTTCTCTGCTTTAGCCAATTGTTGTATCTCCATTTGCAGCCTCAGAGAATTGGATTTCTCCTCCATAGAAAGAGTTCTACCTTCAGAATATTGCTGCAATAAAGAAAGCTCCCCCCAAGGCTCTTGCCCTTCTAGTTGCTATTCTACCAAATTCTTCTTTGTTCCAAATAGAGAGATCTTTTTTAAGAAGCTTCAGTTTGGTCACCAGAATAAAGTCAGGATTGTCGTTGACTTCATAGCTTTGCCACCAATTTTTGATCTTTTCCAAGAAACCATTGGAGTTTAACCACATGTTCTCGAACTTAAAGTATGATGGAGTTGAATCCCAATCCCCACTTTCCAGCATTAACGGAGAATGATCTGATATGACTTTTGGGAGAGCAACCGGCTTAATCTTCTGAAAAGTGTCATTCCATTCCGAAGATACTAGAAACCTTTCTATCCTTGAGGCTTGGATTAACTCATCCCCTCTAAACCAGGTGTAGTGAGCACCTTGAAGTGGAAGATCAACTAAGCAAAGATCTTGAATAAAATCTGAGAATCCTGTCATTGCCCTTGATCTTCTAATACAATTGAGTCTTTCACTTTCAAACCTACACACATTGAAATCTCCTCCAATCACCCATTGACCATCCCAGATTCCTCTAACAGCCCCCAATTCATGCCATAACTCTTCTCTTTCCCAATTTGTGTGTGGACCGTACACTCCTGTAAAGCAAAAATTAAATTTTCAATGGTGCTTTCCAGTAAACTAGAAATAGAGTGGATTCCTTGATGAATTTCAATCCACTTCCATAGTCTTTTGTCCCACATGATAATGATGCCTCCCTAGTACCATTGGTTTTGAGTTCTGCCCATCAGCCCATCTTGAACCCCCCAGTTGTCTTGCTAGAATCCTGTCCCAATTTTCCAGTTTTGTTTCTTGGAGACAAAGGATGTCCGGCTTCCAGTCTCTTATTAAAGATTTGATGGTGTCCCGCTTATCCCTGTCATTCAGCCCCCTAACATTCCAACTTAGAATTTTGACTTTCATCCTGACAAAGACTGGTATTTCCTCCCCTTGTGCTTCATCACTTTCCCATCATAATTCACCTGGCATAGAAGTCTTTTGGCCTCCGCGTCCCCCTTCTTTTTAGATTTCCTAATTGGGCCTTTGGATTTCTCATTACTCTTTTGGAGCTGTCTTTTTTCTTCCATTCGCAGGATCATATCGAGTATTTCATGCTCAAAGCCTTTGATATTTATGCCGAAAGCCTTGCAAGCTTTCCCCAACACTAGTTTAGTCCATCTGGAAGTCTCAATAACTGTAGGATTCTGAATTTCTTCATTCTGATCATACCAGGGGAGATAGGGGCAATCACTCCTGAAGAGTAGAGAAAGTTCGAAATTTGATTCACTACCTAGAGAAGAATTACCCCCGGAAAGGAAGTGCGGAGAACAGATTGTAAAATTCCTTTCATCAGCTTCATCGTCTTCTTCTAGTTCATAATCATTGGCGGGAGTGATTTCTTGAAGAAGATGAAAAGAGTTGTTAGCAAAAGAAAAGGCCTCTGCAATTTCTCTTGTGGGTCCAGCTGCTACTCCAGAGTGAACATCAGTTTTGGGAGTGATTTCTGCATGTGAAAGAGAGAGAGCCGATTGATCAAACTTGGGAGATTTCTCTTTCGTTAGAAGAGTTTTAGGATGGAGCGGTTGTTGTATATTGGCTTCTGACTGGTAGTGTTTTAAGAAAGCCTCTGGAATTCCACTGGGTCTTCTGCGTTAGGGCCTTATTTATTCTTTGGGCTTTATGAGTTGGGCCTTTAGAATAATAAGAGGTATCTAAGGGCTGACCCACTTGATGAGGGTTTTGAAACCTTATTCCTGCTGATGTACTAGCCAAGGAGCTTCCTAAATTTTTGGGGAGCTGCGAAATAACTGGAGGGACAAAAGAGTCCCTAGAATTTGAATTAAAGCGGGACTCTGACGCCTGCACAACCACGTGCTTCTGACCAGAAGAGACAAAAGAACGATGGGAGGGTTCCTTAAATGCAACTGCTGGAAAGCTACCCCGATCAACTTTTCCGGCGAGTTTTGGGTTAGCAAATATCTCATCCACCAACGCAATTTCGAACCTCCATTCTCCAACTTCGAGATGAATCTTACTTGGAGTTTCGGTTACGGTGTTCCTTATGCAAATCCGAGCCCAAAGGAGGTGAGAAATATGTTTGATATCTTCGTCAACTCCGATGTAGCCACCACAAATATCCCTAATATTTATGAAAGTATCTGATGACCAAGCATGCAACGGGATGCTGAAGGCTTTGACCCATCTGTGTTTCGACCTTTTACTAGCCAGTTCTGTACCCGCAACCGTAGATCACCATTCCAGAGAGAGGCGTCTCCCATTCCAGAACCATTCACCTGCACTAATCATCTCTGCTTCATCTCTAGAAGGGAATTGAAACAGAAATCTGTTGTGCGAGAAGGGAGTAATTTTAAGACCAAAACACACTTTCTATCTATTTGTAAACCACTTATGCAACACCTCTGAGTTTGGGCTGCAGTTGAACGAATCATTAAGGGTCCCTATCATACATCTCTCTAGAAATTCGCTCCCTTCCTTTATCTCTGAAATCTTATCTGGCCTTTGATGAATTCTAGCGGTTTCAACATAAGATTTGCCTTGGGTATCAGCAAAATGGTTAAGTCTGTTGTAAGAAGGTTTTCCCAAATATCGCAAGATCTTATCTGCAATTTCTCCCCACCCCTTGTTCTGTTCATCTTCTGGTACAATGACTGCCCCGATCCTATCTCCCAACCGAGCTTCGATTCTGACAAATCTACGATAGTTGAAATTCTGGTAAACTTGATAAGTGTATACTTGAACCTTTCTTCCCCATCGTCTACATAGCTTTCCTAAACCCCTGGAGGCAAGAGCAAGAGATTCACATACCCAACGAAGGTTGTCTTCGTCAATTCTAATTCTGCTTCTAAATCTCCTGCTCCTTTCTATCAACGTGTACCATCTATCTCGGCCTTCATAGTCCTCTGTCGGTTCAAAAGTTTTGTATCCAGAAGTAAAGAAAATTCTTTCACCCATAACTTGAGATCACCGTAGCACAGTTATGGAGAAACATGTTGCAATGAGAAAGAGAAAGAAGAAAAAAACGAGAGAGAAGGGGGGATAGAGAGGAGAGAAGAGAGCATTTTTCAAATTGTAGATGGACTTCTTATAGTTAGCTATAAGCTTTTAATGGATTGCAAGCCATCTAGTAGTTCTATGAGTAGCCTGTTGAGTGATGCCCCAAAGTTAAACTGTCTCACTTATATCCAGAAGATTGGATTGCAAGCCCTTGTTCCTTTTTTGACATTTGTTGAGTTAAATCTTTATGTATGGAAAACAAATAGTATTCGTGTTAGTTAAGGGCTATTACTTCTAATCCTGGCATAGACTGAGGGAGAGTTTATCATTGAAGCTAGGATATTGGGAAGGGGTATCAGTAATTTTAGTTCGAAGCTCTAAACCTCTGTCTTTAACCTTTGTGATTGCACATCTTCATCTCATCTGCTAATGTGGGATGTGCTTAACAGACCAAATAAAATTAACTGATGTAATCTGAGCTGACATTCTACTGTAAAGTTTCACATTTGAACAAATGGATGAAGATTATCAACTAACTCTGCTCAGCATTGTTGCTGAAGATTGGCTGGTTTCTGACTTAGATGTGCTGCTTGCTGCTATATTTTCTTAATTTAAGTTTATAATTCCTGGCCTTACAACATGTTACCTATGCATTTGAAAGCTTATAAAATCAGTAGCAAGTTTGGATTAAGTTCCAACAAGAAAATGTTGTCAAAAATTTAGAATTTATTGTTGGCAATGTTTTGTCAGGGATGGGTAACAACCGATTCAAGGCTCCTATATTCTACGGAAAAGGGTCAAAATTTCACTGAACTATATGAAATAGATCACTTATACCGTTCTTTACATTTTTGGATTAAAAAATGCCCCTACCATTATCCCAAGAGGCCACAAATATTCTCAAGAGTCAACACTTGTAATTTTTATTGATGTGGCAAGCCATGTGGGACTCACGCCTTCACCTAAGCGTTTCTAACTAGGATTCTCAGAAATTAGACTTTTAGTGGTGACAAAGTTGTCACAAAATCTCAAAATGCTACAACTAAAGGGTTTTACTAATTTTTACCTAGTAATAACCACTTGTGGCAACTAAAAGTCGCCACCTAATACCTCTTTTTTTTTCTAAAAAAAATGATAATTAATTTTGATTTCAACCTAATTTTCTAAAATTAATACCTTGAACATACGTGCACTAACCTTGCTGGTATTGGGGCATGATTGATTGTGCTGTAATTGTACATATCTTCTTTCCTTTATTTGTGTGTTCCGTAATTGTACAGATCTTCTTTCCTTTATTTGTGCATAATTAGCTATATATTAGTTGTCAGTTACAACTGTATATTTGGTAAATATTGTATAGCTCTATACTCCTATAATTTAGGAGTTAATGTTGGTGTATTGATTGTATATAGTGCTCTGCACAGTATCAGGAAAAGATAAGTCTGAAATACTTTTCCTTCTCCATCTCTACAACTTTATGGTGTCAGAGCTTTTCTAAACTCCAATGAGTGTTCTCATCTCTTTTAATTCTTCCTATAAGCTCTATGGCATCTATAGTGAATCCAAGTGATTCTATTGTTCCCGCTGATAACATCAGCCATCTGGTGCAGTTCAACCCTAGTTCCCAACTTCCCCTAAAGCTTACTGGTCCAATGAATTTTGTCATTTGGAAACCGCAGGTCGAATCTCTTATGTTCGGTTATGATCTCTACGGCTATCTTGATGGAACCTTGATAGCACCATCAAAAACGATGACCCTCAACAACCAAGAGGTACCTAATCCCAAGTACAAACTCTAGTTTCGCCAAGACCAGTTGATTCGTAATGCCTTAATGGCATTTGTTGATTCTACAATTACCTTCTGCTATCACCAAAACTTCCACCTCGAAGTAAGCGTGGGAGACACTGCATATCCAGTGTGGTAACAAATCAGATACAAGGGTTTTTAGTCTTCAAAACTCTCTGGCTACAATCACAAAACACTCTCGCAGTTTGATAGAGTACCTGCGTGAGATCAGGAATGCTGATGATAAACTTGCAACGGCTGGAACTCCAATTCCAGATGCTGAACTTGCCATCAAAATACTGTGTTTTAGGACCCGAGTATTATTCAATTTCAGCGGTTATTCAAGCACGAGATATACCTATCTCGTATGAGGAACTATCCAATAAGCTTCTCAATAGAGAGCTTCTCCTCAAGCATAAAAAGCCTAATCAAGCCTTGATTACAGCTGTTGTGGCACAAAAATCACCGCCAAATAATTCTACACACTACAACAATGAAAGAGGACAACCCTCGCATTCACAACATCCCAAGCGGCAATATGCACCAACCTCCTCATCACCAAATTGGCGTCCAATGAATGCTCCAACCCCCAATAGAAATATTTGATAGGATTCGATGCATTTTAGTAATGAACAAAACTAATAGGATTGATTATGTATCAGAACTGAATCACTACACGAATCAGAACTTGAAACAATGAAAAAATAATGCTAGTCAGCAAATTGGCATCCAACAGCTTTCTAACAAAGTCGTCCAATTAGTTAACTATGTGGTCGCATCGACCATAATGCCAATGTGTATCGTTTATGCTCCCACAATCACTTGGAAGCCAGAGAAAACTTTGCTTCCATGCCTTGAGTTGTCGATTCAGGAGGATTCTATCATATAACTGTTGATTCTCAAAATCTTCAATGTTCGAATGACTACATTGGTACTGATGATATCTCCATGGGCAATGGTAACAAAATTCCTATAATTCACACTGGTCATGTTCAAATAGAAGTTTCATCTTTCAAATACTTTGTGTCCGCCAGAGATTAAACGTAATGTGTGTAAATTTTGCAAAAATAATTTGACGTCCATAGAATTTTTTCCTTTTGATTTTCTTGTGAAGGATCTGAGTACGGGGGCATCGTTGGCACGAGGCCAGAATAAAGGACTTAATGAGTGGCCTGTAGAAGGATCCAGTGCAATCTGAGCTACCAATCCTATATAACTGAATGTCAACAATCCTGGCATAGAAAATTAGGACACCCAAATAAAAGAGTGCTTAAAACACTCTTGCAAAAGTTCTCAATTCTAGTTTCAAATTCTGAAATGGTTGATCATTGTAAGTCCTGCTGTTCAAATAAAATCCATCGGCGACCTTTTTTTGAGAATAATCTGATGAGCAAAAAACATTTACAAATTTTTTTCATTGATGTATGGGGTCCATCACCTATTTTGTCAATTGATGAAAAATTATATCATGTAGTTTTTGTTGATCAATTTACAAAATAAATTTGGTTGTACACGCTTAAAAATAAAAGTGAGGTCCAAACAATTTTCTCTAAATTTAAACCCTTTGTTGAAAATTATTTTCATACAAAAATACTCTCAGTCTACACTGATGGCGGTGGTGAGTTTGAATATCTCAAGTCATTTCTTCACACCAATGACATTGAACACCTTGTATCAACACTATACACCCAACAACAAGTAGCTATGGCTGAACGTAGACATCGACACATCATCGGAACTACAGAAACCATTTTACACCAAGTCTCCGTGCCTCCAGTATTTTGGTCCTTTGCTTGTCAGCAAGCCATTCTTGATTAATAGGCTGCCTACCTGCACGCTTCATTATGATTCTCCATACCAATGATTATTTGGAGAAATTCCAAATTATCAATCCATTCGTACTTTTGGTTGCCTATGTTATCCTTGGCTTAAACCATATGCCAAACACAAACTGGAACCCAAGTCCACCCCTTGTGTTTACTTGAGCTATGCTAATACCCATCACAACCATCCTTGTTATATATTTCACGAGATGTTATTCCATTTTTTGATATATTTTCATCTTTTAAAAGACAAAAGAATTTCGAAGTTAGAGTGGGATATCTTGTACAAAGAGTCAATTGAACCTAGTGTCAAAATTGTGCCTCCAGTGGTTATGAGATTCTCCAACCAATCAAGGTTGTTCCAGAACTGTTGGCGACCTCTACTGTAGGTTCATCTTCAGGTCCATCTTCAGCAGTAGTGCCAACTACAACCACCGTCTCAGATTGCCCCGCACCGCCTACTGTTGTCCCTCCCACCACACAACCATTAATCCAGTATCAACACCTAAACCGGCACATCCAGACAGCCCCTTTATCTATACCTACACCAAATCCCTCCTTGTCCATTCCATATCACAATCACAAGCAATCCTCTACCACAGCTTCCGCACATACCCAACAACCACCCATTCACAGACCTGTTACTCGTTCACAAAATAATATCACCAAACCTAAGCAACCATTTGTTTATCTTGCAGTTTGGTTAACTGAACCTCTTTCCACTACTTATAAACAAAGCCGAAACGAGTGTTGAAGCGATGAAAGTTGAGTTTGAGGCATTGATGAACAATAAGACATGGGAGCTTGTACCACCATCTTCTCAAAATGTTGTTGACTGCAAATGGCTTTATAATATCAAAACCAAATCAGATGGAAGTGTTGACAGGTATATAGCTCGATTAGTTGGAAAAGGTTTCACACAACGACCAGGTGTCAGTTACCACTCTAAATTCAGTCTAGTGGTAAAACCAGTTACTGTTAGACTCATTTTGTCTCTTGCAGTTCAACACAATTGGCATTTGCACCATCTGGATGTGAATAAGGCATTTCTTTAAGGACACCTTGAAGAAGACGTTTATATGTGTCAACCTCGTGAGTATGCTCATCCTGATTTTCCTCATTATGTGTGCAAATTAATGAAAACAATTTATGGACTCAAGCAGGTCTCTCGAGCCTGGTACTCTGAGTCAAAGCAATTCTTGCTTCAGATTGGCTTTCAAAAGTATAACTGTCTCTTCTCTATTTATTTGTCATCAAAATGGAGCACTGGTCTACATTCTTGTTTACGTGGATGACATAGTTATCACTGGATCAAACTCAGAGATGATCAAGAAAACTATCTAGGTTCTTTCGGCCAGATTCTCTCTCAAAGACCTTGGGCATCTCCATTGCTTTTTGGGTCTTGAAGTTCTCCGCACTAAAGAAGGTATCGTTCTTTCTCAGGCCAAGTATATTTCTGATCTTCTTGTTGCCCGTAAAATGTCTGAGTGTAAACCTGTTACAACTCCCATGAATTCCATTGCCTCACTATCCTTAAAGATGACACACCTCTGGAGGATGCCACTTTGAATTCCATTGGGTTCAAAAATTTCTTATAGAACTACATGTGCAGCTGCCTGATCCACCCATAATCTATTGTGATAATGTTGGTGCTACTTATCTTTGTCAAATTCCGATTTTCACTTTGTTAGAGATTAAGTGCAGAGAAAATAGGTGCTCATTCAACATTTATATGCTTCTGATCAACTTGCAGAAACACTTACAAAGCCTTTTCCTCGTCTACTTTTCCATCAACGTTTGTCCAAGTTAAAGGTTATTGATCGCACCTTCAACTTGTCGGGGTGTATTGGGGCATGATTTATTGTGCTGTAATTGTACAGATCTTCTTTCCTTTATTTGTGTGTTCTATAATTGTAGAGATCCTCTTTCCTTTATTTGTGCATAATTAGATATATATTAGTTATCAGTTATAGCTGTATTTTAGGTAAATGTTTACATCTGTTTACTCATATAATTTAGGAGTTAAAGTTGGTGTATTGATTGTATATAGTGCTCCGCGCAGTATGAGTAAAAGATAAGTCTAAAATACTTTTCCTTCTCCATCTCTACACCTTTAGCTAGAGATGGAAATAGAAAAAGAAAATCGATGATTATACGAGGTTTTTTTCCATCAGCTTTACATTGTTCACTAGTTCAATAAAAGATTTCAATTGATTTACCAATCTAGAAAACACAAAGAATAATTAAAGACTAAAGATGAAACTTACGGAAAAAACTGACTTAATAGCATAAAAACTCTATAGCCTTCTAATTGTGGTCTAAGACCTCATAAATGAATGATCGAAGACTAACATGTGACTTAATAGAAAAGAAAGAAATTCACTATATTAGAGGATTCAATCACTGGTAAAAGTCTTCTCCAAGCATACTTTTCAAGAACTCTAATTACTCACACCATGATATTATTAGTTCAAGAACTTTCCTCCTCTTCTAGCTCAGGATCAACATTCAAATCAAGCTTGAGATGCTCGGCTTGAATAATGCTTCTTGCGTCTTCTAAAACTTTCTCCAACCGCAACTTGATTGCCAGCTTATGCTCCTCTATGTATTTGTCTGGAGGTACTTCTAACCCCGGGTGCATAATCTTATACATTAGTATTCGAGTTTTTTCTTTCTCCTTCCATGCTTCTAATTCTTTACGGGGATTTTTCAATAACGCCTAGCCATCTGATTTTCCCTCAACATAATCACGTTGGCGATCCTCCTGTTTTACATCAAAATATTCATGAATTATTGTTTCTATGCTTGTGGAACCATAAGAATATGGTTTTCCACTAGGTGAAAAAAGCATAATACCAACCTCTGCCCTTGGCCTGATTTGCAAGCTTTTTAGCTTGCTGGAACAAAATATTTTTTCTTTTTTAGAAGCTAATAGCACGGGCTTTCTCAGAGCCAATCAACTTAATTTTATTTTTTTTCTTACCTTTTCTGGCTCTGTTTTCCATTGAAAAAGAAAACAACTATAGAAGAAAATATGATGTTTTGGTTGAGCAATTTTTATATAAAAACAACATAGTATAATCTAAGGATTAGTATTGAAATGGATTAGGTGTTAAGCCATAACTTGTGTATTTTTGATGGAATATATACAAGGCATATGTATTTTATATGGAATAATTTAGTTATAGTTAAGTTTATTAGGGAGCACAATTTTATCTGGGTTATAATGTATGCACCATGAATATTTCGTTAATAGGCATACAATTGTTGATATTACTTAAAAGGAAATATTGAAAATAACAATCAAACAGAAAAAGATGTCAGAAAAGGGAAATAATCAGTTCAACGACGTCTATTAAGCTACACAATATTAAAAGTACCAGTAAATGAAACTAATTAGAGGTGTAAAATCATCTTAGAAGCTTTTGCTGAGCTGGAGTTGTCGAGATTTTTTCCTCGAATCACATTAGGAGAAAATGTACATGTAAATAACAAATAAAACCAGCTATTTCACATATTTCCTTTTCTTTCATAGTGTACAATTAACATTATACAACAAAATAATTGTTCGATGCACAAAACATCCCGTGTTAGTAGGGTTGAGAAAGGGTTGCAACCTAAGGGGTGTAATGTAGACAATCTACCCTATTGCAAGCATTAGTAGTTGCTTCCATGGCTCATAGTAGTGACCTATAGGTTGGACAGAGACAACTTTACCGTTGCTTCAAGGCTCTCCTTCTAAATTAATATTATAAATATGTAAATAACTTAAAGGCATTATTATTTTTCATTTGTCTTTAGATTTAATTCAATATTATTACTTTGCAACTGCAGTGGAATAAATAAGAAGACAATTTTTGTTGAAAGTCCTTGTATCTTGTAATAGATTCACATAAGGGAAAAGGATCGAAAATACCCCCGGACTATTTGGAATGAAGCAAAAATACCCCTCCGTCAAACTTTTGGCTCAAAAATACCCCTCCGTTAAAACTTTTGGCTCAAAAATATCCCCCTCTCTAATGCGAAAAAGGGTCAAAAATACCCCTTAACCATTAGAAATGGAGTAAAATATCCTTCGTTAGTTATCGACTAAAAATTATCCTTCTGTTAAAATTCTAAAATTATTATTTAAAATATCCATCTTCCATTAAAAATTTAACTCCAAGCCATCTTCAAATCAATTCTTGTCAGACTTTGAGTAGTCTAGAATCTTACTAAATTAAAAAATTAATTTGTTTATAGTTGCAATTGAATTTTTTCTTTAAAATGATAACTTATGTTGATTGTGTTACATTACTAACATGAGCACAACAATTTCTACACAAGCTTTGTAGATTCAGAAAATTTATAGAATTAGATCCTATTGAACTCGGGAAACTAATTCTAGGAGGAGGCAATGATAATAACAAAGACGAATCAGTGTTATTATTCAGAGATCAACTTTTTAAGACGCTTGCAAGTGAAATGACAGTCCCTTTCGACATGAAAAGGCTAGATTTAGACGTAATATCTGAGGGGCAAACCTCTTGGATCCCTAAACATGGCGTCATTTTCATCATAGAGAGGGTTTTTTTTTTTGCAAATTTTAAAGTAGGGGTATTTTTTTGAAGCAAAATCTAACAAGCGCGCATTTTTGCTTCATTTATGATAGTTCGGATGTATTTTTGGTTCTATTTTTGTTTCCATTAGAAAGGGGGATATTTTGAGCCAAAAAATAATTGAGGGACATTTTTTAGCCAAAAAATTAACAGATTATTTTTGAGCCAAAACTCAACGAAGGGGTATTTTCCCCCGTTTCAAATAGTTCGAGGGTATTTTTTGACCCTTTTTCCTTCACATAATATGAATACACTACATAAATGTGACCAACCTCATGACAAATAGACTCGTAATATGAAAACACTAAATAAACATGACAAATAGGCTGATGATATGAAAACATTAAATAGAAAGAACAATTTATTTTTCATTTGTTTGTAGATTTTATTTAATATTGTTACTTTGCAATTGTAGTGGAATAAATAAGAAGAAATCTTTTGTTGAGAATCATGGTAATCACGTAATGGATTCACCTAATGTGAATACACTAAATAAACGTAACAAATAAATTCATAATGTGAAACAACAAATAAACATAACAATACATGTGACAACAATTGGACCGTAATCTGCAAATCTTAAATAAGCGTGACAATAGATGTGATAGATCTACTATAAATTAGACTAGCTTTTCTCTCAAAATTGCTCAGCCAAAACATCGTATTTTCTTCTTTAGTTATTTTCTTTTCAATGGGAAACGAAGCCAGAAAAGGTAAGCAAAAGATCGAAATGAAGTTGATTGGCTCTGAGAAAGCCCGCGCTGTTAGCTTCTCAAAAAGAAGAAATACTTTGTTCCAGCAAGCTAAAAAACTTGCAAATCAGGCTAGGACTGATATTGGTATTATGCTTTTTTCACCTAGTGGAAAACCATGTTCTTATGGTTCCACAAGCTTAAAAACAATAATTGATAAATATTTTGATGTAAAACTAGAGGATCGCCAACGTGAGTATGCTGAGGGAAAATCGGATGGCTGGGCGGAATTGGAAGATCTCCATAAAGAATTAGAAGTATGGAAGGAGAAATAAAAAATCGAATATTAATGTATAAGATTATGCACTCGGGCTCAGAAATACCTCTAGACAAACACATGGAGGAGCAGAAGCTAGCAATCAAGTTGCGGTTGGAGAAAGTTTTAGAAGACACAAAAAGCACTATTCAAGCCGAGCATCTCAAGCTTGATTTGAATGTTGATCCTGAGCTAGAAGTGGAGGAAAGTTTTTGATCTCATAATATCATGGTGCGAGTAATTAGAATTCTTGAAAGTTATACTTGGAGAAGACTTTTACCAGTGATCGAGTCTTCTAATATAGTCAATTTTTTTCTTTTCAATTAAGTCGCATGTTAGTCTACGATCATTCATTCATAAGGTCTTAGACCACAATTAGAAGCTTATGAGTTTTTATGTTATTAAGTCAGTTTTTTCCGTAAGTTTCTTCTTTAGTTTTAAATGATGATTTGTGTTTTCTAGGTTGGTAAATCAATTGAAATCTTTTATTGAACAAGTGAATAATGCTTTGTGTTTTCTAGATTGATAAATCAATTGAAATCTTTTATTGAACTAGTGAACAATGTGAAGCCGATGGATAAAAAAACCCTGGTACAATCATTGATTTTCTTTTTATATTTCCATCTCCAGCAAGTTACTGCATATATATTTTATATTAAGGCTAGCTCTGTGAGATGGTGGAATTTCTGTAAGATGAGTTTATTTGACAGAATACGGCTAAAAACTTGCTAAATGGCATAAAAAATTATAGAAGTAGAAACTCTATTTTTCTAATATAAAACATACACTCCTAATAAACATAAAACAAATCCCTGAAAAATCAAATATTTAGTTATTCAATTTTGTTATCAACTCCCACAATTGTAGCCACAATTCTTGAGTGAGTTTCCACACTTCCAGAAATTTTTAGCATACAATCAGGTGCTGAGAGACAGTCAACACTCCTCCTGGATCAGGAGCTGCAAGCTCCTAGCTTTTCTTTAAGAAACTCAAATCGGTTAACATGAAATGACGTAGTAAATATATTAGTAACTTAATTTTCTATTTTACTATAAACCCATATCTTGTCCATTTTCTGTATTCCCTTTAAAAAATATAATTTGATATTAAAATGTTTTATTCTTCCATGAAAGGCTGGATTTTGTGATGTGGCTACAGCTTCCTGGTTATGTACAAGTATCTTAGTGCCCTCTTCTTTCTTCAGCTGCAAACCTGCCATAATGCTTGATTTACAGCTGTTGTTGCCGCTTTAAACCCTGCTTCAGCATTTGATTGAGCCACTGTTTCTTGCTTCTTTGACCACCATGAGAAGCATCTTGAACCAACATTGAAACACTACCCTGAGGTACTTCTCATTTCATCAATGGCTCCACCCCAATCGCTATCAGAATAACCAGAGAGTTCGAAGGATTGACTTTTATTGAATTTGATGGCATAGGTAAGAGTTCCTTGAAGATAGCTAACCACTCACTTAGCTGCCATCATTGTGTAACTCACTAGCACAAATGCACAATTGAAAAATCTGGATAAAACACCAACAAGAAGCAAGAAATCCTATTGTTGTGAGATACATCGAGCATCCAATTAAGCTTTGATTTACTCCTTCATTAACTATTTCAGTTCCATCATCCTTTTTTTAGCTTTTCCTTTTGATTCATTCGAGTATTCACATTCTTGCATTCTAAATTTTTTTAGGGATCTCCTTCATGTATTTCTTTTGGCAAATAAAGACTCCGTTATGAGTTTTCTTGATCTCCATTCCCTAAAATAAGTAATCTTACCTAGATCAATCATCTCATATACTTTCATCATCTCCTCAAATTATTCAATTACGCAACATTATTTCTGGTCACTAGTAAATCATCGACATACAGAGAAATGATAATGATG
>JAOTQR010032458.1:0-16051 GCA_025774065.1 Solanum ossicruentum | reverse complement strand
TCACTTTTATTTTTCATTAAGTAAACATATGTAAACTTAGAAAAATCATCAATAAAAGTGATAAAATATCTATTTCCCCCATGAGTCAAAGTTTCACCAAGTTCACAAATATCAGTGTGAATTACTTCTAATAAATCAGTTTTTCTTTCAACATGAAAATGAGGCTTTTAGTGATTTTATCTTTGCCACAAGCCTCACGCTTTTCAAAATTCTTTGTAACCATTGGTATTAATCCTAAACTACTCATGATTTCAACATATCGATCATTTAATTACACAAATGAGCATGCCAAAAATTAGTAGAAGAAAGAATATAAATAGAAGTAAATACTTTATTCACTTCCACATTCAGTTTAAATATCTCATCACATGAATATCCCTTTCCGACAAAATGCCTTTTTTTGAATATCTCATATTGATTAAATTCATTAATCTGTTTGAAGCCCGCTTTATTAAGAAGAAAACTAGACACCATATTTTTTCTCATGGAAGGAGTAAAAACTACATCTTTTACAGTTAATACGCTTCCAGAGATAAAACACAATTCGACATCTCCCATTCCAAGCACTTGAGTAGTGTAATAATCACCAAGCATGATGATTTTGGGCTCCTCAAAAGGAACATATTTTTAAACCAGTCTTTGTCATAACATACATGACAGTTTGCACCAGAATCAACCCATCATCCATCAATATTTTCAACTATAAATATGTCTGTAATAACCGCCACAAAAGATTCTTCGATAACGTTTGCCAGTTGTGTAGGCCCACGTTTCTGGTATCTACAAAATCAAGCAATATTTTCATTCTTGCCATAGACAAAACACGATCTTCAATTTTGAAATTGTTGATTTTGTGCTTGATTATTTTCATACTTACTTTTCTTGGGATGTGAACCATTTTTTTTAATTAAAATTTTTCTTTATAGGCTCAAACTAGGTATTTTCGTTAGAATTAGGATTAGCATTATTCGAAGTAACTAAAATTGCCTTCGATGTGATGTTGCTCTCTTCTAACTCTACAAGTTCATCTTGGCCCGTTGTCTCTTCCTCAATGCAGATTTTCATTATTAACGACTCCAGAGAGGCTTCCTCGGTATCATACTTACTCCGTAAGGATTTCCAAATTTTCTTTGCACTAGTGTAAGTTCTATCATAAAAATTATTATATAGACAATTATGAAGATAATACTGACATTTGTAAGAGTCATCATTATATTTATCACATCTCTCTTGATGAGAAATATGTTCATCATTATTCATGGAGAGGATATCAATTTTATTTGGGTTCTTCTTAGTTAACACATATGAAACATTGAGAAGATTTAAGTACAAAAGTACTTTATCCATCCACCTCTTAAAATAATTACCATTTAACCAGAATGGCTTGTTGAGATCTCTCATCTTGATATCCTAGAATTTTTCAATTGTAGCCATTTGAATCTCCTTAAAATTGTTGGTGAAAATTGTAATAATATTACAAAATTACAATTGAAAAATAAAAATGAAAAACATAATTCTTCAAGTTGTGGCATGTATATCTTGCTCTCTTTAAGAAGGATATCAATTTCATCTATTTCAGCCATCACAATGCTCATCTTAAGACTCATACTTTATCAATCATCACATTCAATTAATCAAGACTGTAGACATTCCTCCTAAGTTCGTTGTTGTAGTCTTAGACAAAGAGAAGCATGCAATTTAGGTAAACAGTCATACAATAATACATGTAAACAGTAGATACAAGTATGGTGATCATCAGTTTAAGATAGTATATATAAGTTAAAGATAATGTTCAAGAAATAAAGATAATTTCAAGAAGTTCTTCAAGAATCACTGCTCAAGACCCATCAACTAGCAATTTACAACTTAATCTACACATACTCTTGGGTAGCCTTTACATACCTGGGATGATGAATTTGCTATCTCTCAAGAGGAAACGAACTCAAGTTTGGAATTCCTCAACCCTCCTCATGAATATGCTATCCCTCAAGAGGAAACGAACTCAAGTTTGGGACTTAAAAATGGATTAGAAATGATAAAAATACCCTTCCCAAATTATAAAAGAAAAAATTTAACACTGGTGTACTGGTCTGCGATGCGTTAGGGCCAAATGTTGGTGCACGTCCTGTCCACACCGCGCCAAGGACATGGACAGACATTATCCGGATAAAAATTAGCAAAATTTTAATTTCGCTCCAATTGCTCTTAAATTAGGTCGAGACCATTTTCTAACTCAATTTTCCACGCTGATCGCAAATCTAGTCTCAGATTTTTCATCGAAGCTTTGGAAGACGCATTGTGCACATGATTACATTTTAAGGGCATTTCGATAATTTAATGGGGAGTGACATCATCTTCCCCTTGGGATCATTTGTCCTCGAATGATGAGTAAGAATAGAATAAAACATGAATAACTTCAAAACTCATCTCATACCTCACTCGGGAACACTCAATTCTCAACTATCCATCACCTATCTATCTTTGTCTTAGAATTGGGAATAACATTAGATAGTCATATCAACTCAATGAAAGGAGACATTCAATAACGTTAAGGATAAGGATTTTTACCTTCAACATCATCATTATTAGGCATGAATAGGTGCGGATATTTGAGTTTCATCGCTTCCTCAGCTTCCCACGTAGCTTCCTCAACAAATTGATTCCTCCATAGGACCATAACAGACGCTATCTCTTTGTTCCTCAGCCTACGAACTTGTCGGTCAAGGATATGAACTGGAATTTCTTCGTAAGATAGACCATCCTTCACACTCGTACTCCCTATAGGAACTACTAAGGTAGGATCTCCCAAACACTTCTTCAACATTGACACATGGCACACTGCTGAACTCCATCTAGCTTTGAAGGTAAGTGTAGCTCATAAGCAACCTTCCTAATCTTTCTTATGATCTGGTATAGTCCAATATAACATAGACTCAACTTCACCTTCTTACCAAATCTCATAACACCCTTTATGGGTGACACCTTTAAATACACCTAATCATCTACCTCAAATTCCAAATTTCTCCTTCTCACATCCATATATGACTTCTGACGACTCTGGGTTGTCTTCAACCTTTCTCTGATGATTTTCAACTTTTCCATAGACTGGTGGATGAGATCAGGTCCAATAAACTCAACTTCACTATCACGACCCAAGCCTAGAGTCTAGACATGACTAGCGAATGGGGAACCTGAAGGAACCCCAAACAAGCCTCTTAGCATATCATTACACATCCTTGGTCGCGGAAGCACATAAAAGATATAAAGAGTAAGAATAGGGGCAAAGGGAAAAGCTTGCATAACATCATAATCAAGAGAAAAAGAGTCAAAGCTCATATCATAGATACATAACATGTCTAACAAACACCTATAATACTTAGATAAGAGCGAGGGCTAAGACAAAGCAACTGAACTCACCCTCATAGTCTGAATAGACTATAGATAAGGATGTCTCAATACATAATAAGAGAAATATAGACCAAGGTCTCCGAAGTGGAGGATTCACCAACTAGTTTGAGTAGTACCGAACTAGCCACGTGGAGAAGGATGATGATCAACATGGGCTTTGGTTCCTACATGGTGATATCATGTAGGCAAGAGTATGCGTTAGTAGGTTTGAATGTACTAAGTATGTAGGATGCAATGCAACAAGAGATAGGCATCATAATCAAAATGCATAACAGTATGCAGTAGACAAAATATAACGATATATCATGTATGATCAATGCATAAGTAAAACATGCTTAGATAAGTCATGCTCATATAGGATATCATATGTGTAGAAGAGACTAAGCTAGCTTTGAAAAGTACAAACCCCTTGAAAGGTTGGTGATGATGCCACCCCATTGCTTAGGTGGTGAGGTACAAATCCCTCACTAGGTTGATGAGTACGAAACCATATAGGTTGATGATGATTCCACCCCATCACCCTGGTGTTCAAGTACAAACCCCTCACTAGGTTGATGAGTACGAACCCTCATTTAGGTTACCCGGGCTCTTGATACCCCCTGATTGGACATGGTCTAATGCAAAACTTTATATGGATTCATCATATATATAAGCTCATTTCATCATCATAACATCATTCATATCATATCTCATGCTTTGGACCTTCAATTCCTTAAGAAACCACATCCGGACATTTTATCGGACACTTAGATAGTATGTAATGCTAGTATAAAATCATGAAATATAGAGATGAAATCAGGCAAGAAAATCCATTGTTAAACTATCAATCAACACCCTGTAACATCCTCAAGAAATATACATCAAATCCCCTTATCTAGTCTTACATTAGATCCAAGATTTATAGCTCAAAACATAGCAAAACAGTCATAACTTTATACAACTTTAACATAGTTCATAGACATGTTCATACTAGTAAACCCATTTGTAAAATCAAGTTTAAATCATGCAAATTGAGTAAAAAGGAGATTAGGCACCATGGGTGGAAGAACCTAATGGCTAAAACCTACATACCTTAGTTTTGAGGAAGCTCTTGATTAAGTTTGAAAATGGAGGCTTGAAGCTTAAAGGAAATCCTTAATTCCAGATTAGGGTTTTGAGACTTGAATTTGGGAGTGAAAAATATGGCTAAGTATTTGAGAGGATATTGGGGAATGTTTAGAATGATATAAGGGTGAAATATGACTAAGTATACGTAAAAACACGTTTGGGAACACTTAGGCCCAAGACCCAAAATCCTTGAACCGAGATAAAATCACTGGCAACAAAATACACAGGTTCGTGTCTGGTCTGCGATGCGAACCTATAGCGGAGGCAAAATTAATACGTGTTAGTGACAGCTACACGTCGTGGCAATATCGCGGATCGATTATGTATAAGAAAACTTACAAAAATGAAATTCCTAATCATTTGCTCTTAAATCGAGGTTAGACTTTTTTCCCCCTAATTTTGACCCCCTGAATAAGAATATGAGGTCAGATTTTCATTATCGCACACATATTTTGAGGTATATGGAATTTAAAATTCTAGAAATTCCAAGGAATATGTTTGGGCACTTTTTGGGATCGTTTCAATATCTCCCCCTTGGGAATATTTGTCGCTGAATGTAAACTAAACGTATATGACAAGAATAATCATGACCAAATCAGCCCCAATAAGAATGCAACATTACATTTAAAACACCATTTTCAAAATCTCAACATAAGTGTAAAATCATCATAAATTTTCCAACTTAAACATGAATGCACATGAATGACATAGGGTTTGAATCATAAGACTTTAATCGCATGAAGAACATAGTCGTTATCTTAGGCTTGATTAGAGTGAATGAGGTACGAATATCACTCCAACAAGACTGCTTTGGCTTCCTTGGAGACACCTTTGACCTGATGATCCTTTCAAGAGGGCCTTAATGAACACCACATCCTCATTAATCAACTTCTCCACTCATCCATCCAATACCTCCACTCGGACCTTCCCTAAGTCAACCTGTCCTCCATATCAATCACAATTTCAAAGAGTGTTATAGCACTAGAGTCACCAATATATCCCATCCACCTAGAAGCATGAAGAACTGGACGAACCATATCTACATCAATAGGTAATGCCCAAACTTATACAACCTTACCAACCTCCCTCTACACTCTATGAGGACTCATAATCCTTAACTCAATTGTCAACCTTGAATACATCTAGCCCACTTGATACTATAACCACCATCTCCCCCCTTGGGAGACAAGTTCCCTCTTTCATCTTCTCACCCAAAACTTCCAACTCTAATAAGGCGGAATCAAGGCCTTGCCTAATCTAGACCTCTTCACCCAAGAAGATTTAGAACCACCAAGAATGCTACACTACCATGCTCAACTTCCCTCAACCTAACTTCCAATATAACCAACCGATGGACCCCACTAGTCTCCTCTTTGCCACTATCAACAACACATGCTAGGCTACCTTGAGCACCGACTACAACATCAGCCTTATCGGGTAAAATGATGCACACTCATATATAATCCTTGAGGAGTTCTAACCAGCTTCTTTTTACCCTCGACTCACAACTATCATAATTAGCAGACAACCTCTCATCTCCCTAGACTTACAATACTACCCACAAATGGTTCACAAGCTCTAACTAAATCAATGCTCCACCACTAGAGGCCACCACAAACATGCTAAGGTAGGATTTTAAGACCATATTCATAAGACCCATAAATACAACTGGTGCATAAGTCAACTAACAACTCCACCAATATTCAAAATGCTCCTTCCTAATTCGAGAGGACACTTAAGGATATCACCTACCCTCATCGACACTTAGGAACAAAACTCGAACCTTAAATCAACCTTAGAGAAATGACTAACCTATTGTAGTTGACCAAATAGATTGACTATCCCTACCCATCATATTACAACCTTACGGGTCCTACACTCATCGAAAGCATGTTATGCAAATAGCCAAACCACCTCAAGAGCTCTAATACATCAAGCTAAGTTCAATCAAGATCACAAGACAAGACTTCTATGTAATAAGAACATAGGGAAACCCTTATAGACCCCTTCTAGCCACTATAGACTCACGCAACCATTTGGGACACACACATAAATCCTACTAGCACCAACGAATAACACAAAAAATAGCAACTACAGGACCTATCAAATCACCCTACTCAAAACGTCAGTCATAACATTGGCCTTACTTAGGGTCAACTAAGTCATTGGAGAGACACTAGAAGAGAACCTACTTACAAGCTCCGATAATAGCCCGCTAAACCCAAGAAGCTCCTAATACCCAAGGAAGTCAAGGTCTAGGCTAATCTCTAGTCACTTTCGTCCTACTAGGGTCCACCTTAATACCATCACCCAACACCACATAACCTAGGAAGGCAACCTCTTACCACCAAAATTCTCATCTCTCCTACTTAGTGTCCAACCTTCTTCCTTAAACTTGTATCACCACCCTCAAATAACTCATATGCACTACCTCATTAAGGAACAAACCATCTTATCATCACTATAACCACCATAAACCTATTAGAGTAGGGACTAAAGATCTTACTCATGAGACTTATAGGCATAACCGGTGTACTAGTAAAACTCACAGATACTACCCGAAATCCAAATTATTAGACAAGGACATTCAAGGCCTCATATACCACCACCAACAATTCTAATTACAAAACAACTTAGGTTCAACACCTCCAATTCTCATGAGATGATAAAATGCAATCCCTTAGAGACTAATTATACCTTATGACAAGAAATGGACCTACCTCCCTTTTTACCGCTTGACACCCTCCAACTCAAAGATGGGCTCATTAGGGATTCGAGATCTAACTCTACGGAGTCGTATCACCCATGAGGGCACAATATGCATGCAACCATTCCATTCCCGGTATAACATCAATACCTACCATACCAACACCGACAAGCCACCAAGAAAGACCTAATACAATATGAACCGGATAACACCTATTAACCTTCTAGCAACAATATACTCAACAAGACGATAGACACCAAAGAATCACACCACAACTTGGGTACACAAGAAGCCCCACTAGCAACCAAAAGAATAGAGAAGAAATAGTGGCACACCAAAGCCTAACAATGCATGCACAACAAAGCCAAGGAAACTTCAACTTACAGGTAGTAGTACCGGGCACTTCAACCCCTTCTTGATCCACTTGATCAACATGACTATTTTTACCCTTGGTTTGAGCATATGGGTAGCCCAAAATTTTGTGGCCCATTTCTCCACATCCAAAGCATGCATATGTGTTCCTCTACATACACCACCATGGTTCCTCCCGCACTTTCGGTATTTAGGCCTTTTCACCTCCTCATATCCTCTTTTACCCCTTTTATTATTATGAGGACACTCCTTTATCGTATGACCCATCTCTCTACAATCATAACAAGAATTAGTACCTCTCAAGCATGGGTCATTATGGCCTCTACCACACCTTGGGAAACTAGCATAAGGCACCATAACCCTTCTTTCCTTCAGACTCTGAAACTTTCCTTCAAAACGGGCCTTCTTAGCCTCACTACCTCCCTTCTCACCACTAGAAGTCTCGGGAGCATCCACTTATTGATTGAGTTGAGTTTCCAATGTTTTCACTGCTTTGGCCATTACTCACAAGGCATTATGAACCTCCATATTCGACATTTCACCATCTTGAGTAGCTTGAGACATATCTTGAAATGTAACGATTAGGGGTTAGTAATAAGCCCTAGGGGACTTAACTCCACATGACATGGATCATGAAGAAGTGAAACATTTCCTATAATGCCTCATACTCTCCTACTTATAGTTGAGGTGCACAACACAACCATAAATAGGACTCTAATCGACGTAGTGTGTTAGAAACCTAGGGTCTATCAACCTAGTGATCTGATAACATCTTTGTCACGACCCAAGCCTAGGGCCTAGATATGACTGCCAAATGGGGAACCCGAAGGAACTCCAAACAAGCCTCTTAGCATATCATTACATATCCTTGATTGGGGAAGCACAAAAAAGACATAAAGAGTAAGAATAAGGACAAAGGGAAAAGCTTGCATAACATCATAATCAAGAGACAAAGAGTCAAAGCTCATATCATAGATACATAACACGTCCAACAAACACTTCTTATTCTTAGATAAAAGTGGGGGCCAAGACAAAGCAACCGAGCTCACCGTCATAGTCTAAAAAGACAATAAAGAAGGTTGTCTCAATATATAATAAGAGCAACATAGACCTAGGTGCCCGAAGGGGAGGACTCACCAACTAGCTTGAGTAGTCCCAAACTAGCCACGTGGAGAAGGAGGATATAAACTTGGGCTTTCATTCCTACATGGTGATATCACGTAGGCAAGAGTATGCGTTAGTATGTTTGAATGTACTAAGTATGTAGGATGCAATGCAACAAGAGATAGGCATCATAATCAAAATGCATAACAATACACAATAGACATAATATAACAATATGACATGTATGACCACTGCATAAGTAAAACATGCTTATGTAACTCATGCTCAGATAGGTCATGCTCATATAGGATATCATATGTGTAGAAGAGACCAAGCTAGCTTGAAAAGTACAAACCCCTTGGTAGGTTGGTGATGATACCACCCCATTGCTTAGGTGGTGAGGTACAAACCCCTCACTAGGTTGATGAATTCAAACCCATATAGGTTGATGATGATGCCACCCCATCACCCTGGTGGTGAAATACAAACCCCTCACTAGATTGATGAGTACGAACCCTCATCTAGGTTGCCCAGGCTCTTCGTACCCCTGATCGGGCATGGTCTAATGCAACACTTTATATAGAATTCATCATATACATAAGCTTATTTCATCATCATAATATAATTCACAACTTATCTCATGCTTTGGACCTTTAATTCCTCAAGAAACCACATCCAGACATTTTATCGAACACTTAGAGGGTGTGTAATGCTAGTATAAAATCCTGAAATATAGAGATGAAACATGCAAGAAAATCCATTGTAAAACCATCAATCAACACCCTGTAACACCCTTAAGAAATATAGATCAAAACCCTTCATCTAATTCTACATTAGATCTAAGATTCATAGCTCAAAACATAGCAAAACAGTCACAACTTTACACAGCTTTAACATAGTTCATAGACATGTTCATACTAGTAAACCCATTTGTAAAATCAACATTAAATCATGAAAATTGAGTAAAAAGGAGATTAGAGAACAATGGGTGGAAGAACCCAATGGCTAAAACCTACATAACTTAGCTTTGAGGAAGCTCTTGATTAAGTTTGAAAATGGAGGCTTGAAGCTTGAAGGAAATCCTTAATTCCGGATGAGGGTTTTTAGACTTGAATTTGGTAGTGAAAAATATGGCTGTGTTTGAGAGGATATTGGAGAATGTTTAGGATGATATAAGGGTGAAATATTGCCAAGTATAGGTAAAAATACATTTGGGAACACTTAGGCCCAAGACCTAAAAGCCTTCGGCAGAGATAAAAATCACTGGCAAAAAAATATACAGGTCCACGTCTGTTACATGACACGGACCTGCGACAGTTGCGCATCGTGGCACTATCGCGGATCGATTCTGGATAAGAAAAATTACAAAAAATGAAATTGCTAATTATGTACTCTTAAATCGAGGTCAGACCTTTCTACCCTAATTTTGAACCCCTAAATAAGAATATGAAGTTGGATTTTTGATATCGCATACAGATTTTGAGATATATGGAATTTATAATTCTTGGCATTCCAAGGTACATTTTCGAGCACTTTTTGGGGTCGTTTAATTCACCCACCTCGAACCAGTTGATTGGTGATCTACATTGCCTCCTTTATAATGCCTCATAAGAGGCCATCTGAATGCTAACGCAGTAGCTATTATTGTACGCGAACTCAATCAACAGTAGTAGTCATCCCAATTTCCTTTGAAGTTGATGACACACGCTCTCAACATATCCTCCAAAGTTTGTATGGTGCACTCTGCCTGTCCATCTGTCTGATGATGAAAAGTTGTGCTCAGATTCACCTTTGTACCCAATCCTTTCTGGAAAGATCTCCAAAATTGAGAGGTGAATTGAGCCCCTTTGTCCAAGATGATGGACAAGGGAACCCTATGCAACCTCACAATCTCTCGAATGTATAGTCGAGCATACTCCTTAGCCGTATTAATTGTCTTAACTGACAAGAAGTGGGCTAATTTCATCATCCTATTAACAATCACCCAAATCGAATAGTACTGCTTTCGGGATCTTGGTAAGCTAGTGATGAAATCCATGTTGATCGTATCCCACTTCCATTATGGATTTTCAAAGTTTTGATCTAACCCAAATGGTCTCTGATATTCAACCTTAACCTGATGACAATTGGGGTATTTAGTAATAAATTTGGCAATATCTTTCTTCATCCCATTCCACTAATAGACTTCTCTCAAGTCGTGGTACATCTTGGTGGAACCAAGGTGAATAGAATATATGGAGCTATGAGCTTCGGCCATGACCCTATCTCGAACACCATCAACATCGGGAAAACACAATCTTCCTTAATACCTTAACACCCTATCTCTCCCTTTGGAGAAAACCATCACATTCTGCTTGTGAACTGCTTCTTTCAATTGGAACATGAAAGGGTCTTGTTCTTATTTCTCCTTTACTTCTGACACTAAGGAGGAAGCTAAACCATTCTGAACATTGACCCCTCCTTTTGTTGTTCTCCTCAAGTTGCACTCCCAGTCGATCCAATCTATGCACTTCCTTCGCTAGTCTCTTTTTCCTTCCTCCACATGGACAATGCTACCCACAGACATCCTGCTAAGAGCATCAACAACAACGTTAGCCTTACCTGGGTTGTAGAGGATGGTCATATCATAATTCTTGAGAAACTCCAGCCATCTTCTCTGCCACAGGTTGAGCCTTTTTTTGGTTTAACACGTACTGCAAGCTTTTGTGGTGAGTGAACACGTCCACATGCACTCCATACAAGTAGTGACGCTAGATTTTAAGTGCGAATACCACTGCTGCCAACTCAAGATCATGAGTCGGATAATTTTTCTCGTGAATCTTAAGCTGTTTGGAAGCGTAAGCTATCACCTTACCTCTTTGCATAACTACACAACCCAACTCCACTCGGGATGCATCATAATATATCACGAATTCCCCCGTCCCGTATGGAAAAGTCAACACCGGTGTTGTAGTCAATCTAGTCTTTAACTCCTGAAAACTGTTTTCACAGCTTCAAAAAACTGAAACTTGGCCTTCTTCTGAGTCATCTTAGTCAATGGGGCTGACAAAGCGGAGAAGCCTTTGACAAACCTGCGAGAATATCCTGCTAAACCTAAGAAGCTCCTTATTTCTATTGGAGAAGTTGGTCTTGGCCAGTTCTTGACTGCTTCAATTTTCTGGGTATCCGCCCGAATACCCTTTCCCAAAATAACATGGCCTATGATAGCCATAAACTTGAGCTAAAACTCACACTTTGAGAATTTCGCATATAACTCATGATCTTTGAGTGTTTGCAAAACCACTCTAAGGTGATTAGCATGCTCCTCCTTATCCTTCAAATATACTAGAATGTCATCAATGAACATGATCACGAACATATCAAGATACAGTCTGAATACCCTGTTCATCAAATCCATGAAATCTGCGGGTGCATTTGTCAACCTGAAGGACATGACCAGGAACTCAAAGTGGCCATACCGTGTCCTAAAGGTCATCTCTGGGATGTCCTTTCCCTTACCTTCAACTAGTGGTAACCCGATCTGAGGTCCATCTTTGAGAAACAAGTGGCACCTTGAAGTTGGTAAAATAGACCATCCATTCTAGGAAGAGGATACTAATTGTTTATGGTAACCTTGTTCAATTGCCGATAGTCTATAAACATTCTCAAAGACCCATCTTTCTTACGCACGAATAAGACAGGAGCACCCCAAGGTGAGCCACTAGGCCTTATGAAACCTTTCTCTGGCAAGTCTTTCAACTATTCTTTCAATTCTGCAGTGGCCATTCGGTAAGGTAGAATTGAGATGGGTTTGGTCTCAAAAAGAACATCGATCTTAAAGTCAATCTCCCTATCAAGAGGGACTCCAGGAAGATCGTCAAGAAACTTCTCAGGAAACTCATTTACAATTGGGACTGACTCAAGAGTAGCAGATTCAACATCACCAGACTTAACTCTCATGAGGTGGTAAAGGCGACCTTTGGAGATTAACTTCCTAGCTCTAAGATAAGAGATAATTTTGCCCTTCGGGGCAACAGATCTTTCTCTCCACTCTAAGACAGGCTCATTAGGAAATTGGAACTTAACAATCCAAGTTCTACAGTCAACAGAGGCATAATAGGCATGAAGCCAATCCATGCCCATTATTACATCAAAATACACCATCTCTAACACTACCAAGTCAGCTAAGGTGTCTCTATAATAAATAGACACTATACAATCCCTGTATACTCTCTCAGCTAACATAGACTCACTAGTAGGAGTAGAAACAGAAAAAGGTTCAAGCAAACACTCTGGAAGAACCCTAAACTTACTAGCCACATAAGGGTTCACAAAAGACAAGGAGGCACCCGAATCGATTAATGCATAGTAATTAAGGGAAAAGACTCGAAGCATACCCATGACAACATCTGATGCAGCCTCTTGCTCCTGCCGATTACCCATAGCATAAATGTTGTTCACCTCGCCTCCTGTATCAGTGGTAGCACCTCTCTGCTGATTGCCCGCTGGAGGGGCTGCAGATGACTGTGGTTTGCTGCTCCCCTCACCTCGCCTCCTCTTGGGACATCAAGACTGAAGTGACCAGCCTATCTGCATAAATAACAAACATCTCTTCCCACATGGAATTCACCTAAATAAAGCTTACTGCACTTGCCACAAAGTGCCTTTCCCCTCGTGCCTTGGGTCACACTGGCCTGAGATTGGGCACCCGGAGTCTTGAAATTGTGATGACCCTGCGATTTCTGATCCTACCTATTTGACTGCACGGGCGCACTTGCTACAGACTGTGCAGGACTGTGCAGGATGAGATGATTTTCTCTGGAAATAGGACTTGTCAACCATATGTTGTCTCTGCGAGCTAGGCTCATATACCACTGATGTTGCCTTTCTGCTCATCTACTCCTCTCTATCTTTCTTCTTGTCCTCCTCCGTATATTGGGCATACACGATAAATCTGGCGATGTCCATGCTCGGAATCAACAAAGCAGCCTTACACTCTTTCTGCACGTGTCTTCCCAGACCAGACACGAACATCCTTATCCTCACACTCATGTCTTTCACTATCTCTGGAGCATATCGGGACAACTTGATGTACCTAAGGTTGTACTCTTTCACGATCATCCCTTCCTGTTTCATATTCATGAACTGATCCATCTTCGCCTCGCTCAACTCTAGAGCAAAGAAATTGTTAAGAAAGGCTATCTCAAACTCTTCCCAGGCTGCAGGCTCCGCGCTCTCACCTTTACTCTCCTACCACTAATTGTACCACACGTTCGCAACATCCTTTAGCTGGTAGGATGCATGCTTGACTATATCACCTTTAGATCCTTATATATCTCATTGATAAATTTCTGTGGGTCCTCTTCCACCTTCGACCCTATATACACCGGCAGGTTCATCCTCTAAAAGTCCCTAATTCAGATTCCATTCAAGGGCTCCTCTAAGCTCGAGCTGGGAGCTTAGGAATCCTGACTGTTTCCTTGACTGTTTCCCTGGGAGGCCACCAATTAGTAGTGGGAGCTGGCTGGGGTAGAGCAGGGGGCGCCTGGGGGACTCAGCAGTCCTAGCGGGGCATCCCCGTCTTGTAGCCTCGGTCTGAACTGGGGCCTCGGGTTGGGCATTCTCAGCAGCTGGGGCTGTGGCATCACTCTGAGCGATTATTCTCTTTGGTGGCATTTTCTGTAAGCGTAAAACACACGAGTTAAAATAATATTTCCACAAGGTTAAACTCTATCACATGAACTCAGATCATAGAAGAAGGGTAACATTTCTTAATGTCCTATAGCCTCCTGCTTATGAGGTGTGATGCACAATACACCCATAAACAAGACTCTATTAGACTTGAATTCATAGACTCCCTAGCATACTCGAACTCTAGGCTCTGATACCATGTTTGTCATGCCCTGGGAGTGTACCCTAGGCATAACTGGCACTCTGAGACTATTGCTAGTCCCCAAGCTTACCACTTAGTCTTATTACATTCGTTCAATTAATTCATAAGCGAAAGATTTAATAGAATCATAAAATATCAGTGGGATATCATAATCACTATCATAGAATAATACGAAGAAGTATCTCAATAGAAAAGAAACGGGAAATAAACAATCCCGACACTAAACATCATTTGTCTACATCTATGAAGCCTCTATAACTAACATCTAGGAAGGTGCCATGACAGGCCATGGATACCACAGTTGAATGAAATAATGAAATAACTATCCTCAGAATGCAGGGGAGGACTCACCACGATCTGAAATAAAGATCTCTGAACCTCAATGATTGGGCTACTAAAGTACTCTGTCTACAGACTCTGCATCATAAAATGATGCAACGCTAAAGAGGTGTTAGTACGTGGAATGTACTATATGTAAAATGGGCAAAAGTAAACAATTCACAATAACAATAACTCATCAATCACTCATCCTCAACTCAGAGTAAAGGATAAAATTCTATCACCTCACTATCAATTAAGACATCATACAATCAAATCAATGTCAGAGTACTATCATCAAGGAAACTTATCTGGGAGTTTCTATAATTGACAAGTACCACCTATGAGGCCAGTGATGATATAACAAAGAGATATCACTGCCATGTCCATCTGGTACCTTGCTGGGGTATAGGACGAGTCTGTCGAGGATCTAAAAGAAGTCTATCAAGTCCTCTGCGGGACAAACAAAACATCTGCTTTCACGGTCCAATCCTCTCTTACGTTGGCGATGTAGTTAATGAGTACGAGTGAGACTCACTCCTACCCATTTCGATACTAATATTCCTCCCAGGACTCAATATGCTAATAAATCTTGGCCTGGTCCAAAGGAGTATTAAACAAGAAAATAATAAAACAACTTAGTGGAGCATTATCTCCAAGAACATTAAATAAAATAAATAGCCTAAGAACAAAGTAAAGTTGTCGGCAATCATGTACAAAGTAAAAAGAATGATAATGTTTAAAAAATAATATTAATAAATGCATCTACAATAATCACCCACTCATTTATTAATATTATAGAGAGTCTAGCTATCAGCTGAAGGAAGTCCGTTATGCATTATGTAGGTGTGCTCTGCATTGAACCTTCACTTAAAGAAACAGTAAATCTTACTCCAGAGTCGTAGTGGTCTCAAACTTGAACTATGATGCTTAAGGAAAATAAAATATTACTGCTCACACATAATAATCAAGCTGTTGACATGAGCTTACTAGCCAGCACATTACGACCATGTGCTATCTCGATTTCATGAGTGTTTTTCAGAGTGAGCTCAATTCTCATAGGAGCAGCCTACTTCCACACTCATATTGTGTTAAACCCCGAAATTTCCTAAGATTAATTATTAATTGGGATAAATTGTTGGGATTGAAATATAGCCTAAATT
>JAOTQR010032447.1:0-16051 GCA_025774065.1 Solanum ossicruentum | reverse complement strand
TCTTGGGGATAGCGCACTCTGCATCCAATCCGTTGGTGCTAGGTCATCATCCCACTAGAATACATATATATACATGTTTGTAAAAGAGGCATAAGACTTTCAAATTGTTACATGCATTCTTAGGCTTAAAGGTCAAATCATATTCTTCATAGGCCCAAAAATTCTTCATGTAATACTTTTCATGCATAGGATTATCTCCTTTAGAAAATCTTCCTGAGAAATAAGTATGGACCCTTGGGGTATTCCAACCCGCCTCAAACCTCAATTGATGATCCCCTAAACATATTGGTGTAAACACACATAATTGCTCAATGAGCCATAAAATCTTAGACATATATGTGCTAACATCCTTGTCATATACAAAATCTTATAAAATCATATATGTAATCATAATTGGGCTAAACCTACCTCGTAATATCCATTAAAATTACAAATTTCATGAATGCATATTCCATTAATGATGTGAGAATAACATGAGTAAATGAGATTAAATCTAAAATCAACAATATAATATGAAATTCAAGTGAAAATATAATTAAATCCACATCTAAAATCATAATATAAATCACTCATGCACAAACAAGCTTTAAAGGGGACATGCATCTTCAAAACTTCATAACTTTAATGAAATTCATCAAGTAAGGGCTTAATGTAATATAAAATCATCAAATAAATATAGCCCATATCTTAATTGAATTTTATAAATCTAAATAATGGAAACCCACATTCAAAGTAAGCTTAATTTCATGTAAAATTGCTTGAAAAGATTTGGGTCTCCTTGATTGGAAAGAATCAAGGATAAAAACCCACATACCTTCACTAAATGAAGAATTTCGAACAGACATTTGAAGAAGAATTGAGTTTTCCTTGATCTCTAACTTGAAATCCACAAGAATTCTTAGAGAGAAATTTGAGACAGTTTTCAAATGTGAGGAGTGAATTTGAATACTAGGAATAAGGTTTAGGTTATTAGGAAGTCTTTAGTAACATAGGAAATCCGAAATGGCCATTAGGATAAACTGGATTTATGAAAACGCCATTAATGAAATGAGTGGAAAAATTACACGTCGCTGCTTCAAGGGAGAGTACATGGGTCATGTCACACTATACAGTCCGTTTACTAGCACGTGAACCCAAACAAAGACAAAATTTCTCTTGACGAACGCTAAGCCATACTTAGAAATTTCTTTACAAAAGTCATTTATACGAAGGGGCTCCACAGGCCGTGTAAGGTTACACGACCCGTGTGACTGCCCATGAGACCATATTTAGACATTTTCAAAAAAATAATCTAAGTGAGGTTACACCATATGCCTCATAGACTGTGTGAATCCACGCGGGTCGTATAGGTGCCTATTAGACCACACATAGAAAAATTTCAGCAAATTTCTTCAAGACAAAGGTTCTTCCAATGAAGGTCGTATAAACCATGTGAAGCTTCACGGGCCGTAAAATCATCTATATGAAGGTACCAAATTCCAAGTTGTGCTTCCACACATAGAATATAATTTTTTGGAAGAAATTTCATGATACCCCACCCTCACGATTCATGCTAAGGTACGATCCATGTGGCTTGCCTTAGAAAAATAGAGGAAACACAATAAAGGAGGGCTTTAGAAAAATGGGCATACCTTCTTCATTCGAACTCTAAATGATGTATAATAAATTGCCTTGGAAACATAATTCAATGAGCTTCAGTTTGGCAGGTCATAGGACACCTAGTTCATTTTGAGCTAAGAAATCTAACCATTTAAAGCTGACCCTTCTATCAGTTCTTGTGAGAAGCTTAGCCAATGGAATTCCTTTGAACATATCTTGATGTAAGGGACCCATGATTACCCTAAAACATATAAATGAGCTTGAATTGAAGGCTTTCAGGAGAACTTAGCTTATGTTTGAAGGTTCCATTATAATCTCACAACTTGTGGGGTATTATACCTGGTCATTACATTATCTCTCACTATGGAGCATTCGTCCTCGAATGTGCAAGAATAAGGCCTAAAAGGTTGACTTAGAATATGAAACTTCTAAATCGCAAGATACAATGCATATCTTATTACTTGAAAATCATAAAGTCATTAAAACTCATTTGAAAGTATCATAAGAATCATTTTCGTCCACATGTATGCATGTCATGTCATGAAACTCAAGAGTGGAAGTAGTAGAATCACTTGGAGAAAAGAAAAACCTAATACTTTAGGCTTGAGTTGATTGAAAAATATATAGGCATAATTTCATCATGACCAGCTGCACCTCCCATGTAGCACTCTCGACATGTTGATTCCTCCAAAGCACCTTAATCGAAGCCACATCCTTGATACAATGATGCTTTACTTGCCTATCCAAAATCTCAACTAGATTTCCTCATAAAACAAGTTATCCTCAATCTCAACAACTTTCAAAGGCACAATAGTAGTAGGATCACCAATAAACTTTCTCAACATGGATACATGAAAGACCAGGTTAATGGAACTCAAATTCGTAGGCAACTCCAACATATAAGACATATTCCCAATCCACTCAACAATCTCATAAGGGCCTATATACAAGGGACTTAACTTGCCTTTTTTGCTAAAATGCGTCACTCCCTTCATAGATGAAACCTTCACAAGCACCCAATCCCCAACACAAACTCAAGATCCCTCCTCCTAACGTCCGAATAGGACTTTCGGTGACTTTGGGCCGTCTTCAACCTCTCTCTAATAAACTTCACATTCTCCTTACCCTCCAACACTAAATCTGGGCCAATTAATGCCATCTTCCCAAACTCAAACCACCCCACTGGTGACCTATACCTTCACCTATTGAAGGTTTCAAATGGTGCCATACCAATACTACCATGACAGCTATTATTATAAGCAAACTCAATGAGTAGAAGGTGGTCATCCCAATTACCCTAGAATTCCAACACACAAGCTCTTAACATATCCTATGATGTTTATATTGTCCTCTTCGCTTGCCCATAGGTTTGAAGATGAAAGCCGGTGCTCAACTTAACCTTAGTACCAAGCCCTTTTCAAAACAACCTCAAAAAATGAGAAGTAAATTAGGTACCATGATCCAATATGATAGATAAAGGCACACCATTCAACCTTGCATATTCTTTGGCACAAAAAGTAGTATTGATTGGTTGGAAATGAGCCGACTTAGTCATATGTTCAACGATAACCCAAATGGAGTCAAATTGTCTTTAGGTTCGAGGCAAACCAACCACAAAGTCCATATTCACATCTTCCCACTTCCAAGTAGGAACCTGAATGTCTTGAGCCAACCCACCGGGACTTTGGTGCACTACCTTCACTTGTTGACCATTTGGGCATTCCAATACCAACTTGGCTATGTCCATCTTCATACCATGCCACCAATACAACTCCTTCAAATCTCTATACATCTTAGTAGACCCTGGGTTAATAGAATAATGAGGGTTATGGGCTTTACACATGATAGCTTCCTAAGATCATCCACACAAAATATAGAGCTGATCATGATACCAAAGTACACCATCTACCCCTTGGGAGAAACCTCTATATTACGTTCATTAAACAATTTCTTCAACTCAACCAATGATGGATCTTGATCTTGCTTAGCTTTTAAATCAACAACCATCAAAGATTTGATTTAATTTTGAGCATGAATACCACTATCATTAGCATCGGCCAAACCTAACATGCAATCTAGCCAAACGGTGAATATCCCTTGCCAACTCCTTCTTCTCTTTCTCAATATGAGTCATACTTCCCATAGATAGCTTACTAAGAGCATCGGCTACAACATTGGCCTTGTCGAGCTGATATTGAACACTTATATCATAGTCCTTTAGGAGTTTCAACCATCTCCTTCGCATCAAGTTAAGATCCCTTTGAGTGAACACATAATACAAACTCTTGTATCGGTGAAAACATCAAGATGCACCCCATACAAACAATGCCTCCAAATTATCAAGGAAAATGCCACCATCGCTAACTCAAGGTCATGAGTCGGGTAATTACGTTTATGGGCCTTCAATTGCCTTGATGCATAAGCTATCACCTTACCATGTTGCATGAGTACACAATCCAACCAAATACGCAAAGCATCACAATACACCACAAACCCATGCAAGCCATTTGGTAAAGCAAAAATAAGACCTGATGTAAACCAATCTTTTAAAGTTTAAAACTATTTTTGCATTCATCCGACCACAAAAACTTAACCTTCTTTTTGGTCAATTTAATCAATGGAGATGCAATGGATGAGAACCCTTTAACGAACCTTCTATAATAACTAGCCAACCCAAGAAAATATTGAATGTTTGAAGGGGTCAATGGTCTAGTCCAATTCTTCACGGCCTCGGTCTTCTTTAGATCAATCTTTAAACCATCATCGGACACCACGTTACCAAGAAAAGGTACTTCACCCATCAGAAGCTCACATTTACTAAACTTGGCATACAACTTTCTCTCCCTCAAGGCTTGCAGAACAAACCTCCGATGATCAATATGCTTTTGCTCACTTCGAGAATAAATGAGTATATATCAATTAAGACAACCACAAAACTATCAAGGGGCTTGAACACCCGATTCATGAGATCCGCAAACATAGACAGAGCATTAGTTAAGCCAAATGACATCACCACAAACTCAAAGTGTCCATTACTAGTCTAAAAAGCCATCTTAGGAACATCACACTCTCTAACCTCAACTGATGGTACCTAGAACGGAGGTCAGTCTTTGCTAAGTAGGTAGCCCCTTGAAGTTGGTCGAACAAGCAATCGATCCTAGGTATTGGGTACTTATTTTTAATGGTCACTATCATGACCCAAGCCTAGGGCATAGTAACACGATGAATGGAGAAGCCGGAGGGACTCCAAACAAGCCTCTTAGCATATCAATCACACATCCATGTTCACAGAAGAAAAATAACCAACAATAATTGATATTACAAAAAGAAGTGGGACTAAGGGAAGTCTTTGATAATTACAAGAGCATAAAAGAGTCAAGCTGATAACATAAATACATCCAAGTATCTAACGAAACCTACAACTTGGAATGGAGCAAGAGCTAAGTCACTTTTCAGGCTCACTCTCATAATAACAAGTGTTCAACATAATGAAGTCTTAAAATAGCAAGAGTAATGTAGATATGTCCTCAGACTTGAGAACTCACCAATGCTTATCTCTGAAGTACCGAACTAGCCATGTGAAGGATAATCAAAAGGAGCTCCGATCCCTATATGGTAACATCATGTAGGCATAGAGTAGGTGTTAGTATATTTGAATGTACTAAGTATACATAATGCAATGCAATAAGACATAAGCCAATATAGTCAAAATGCATAATCATAAGCAATGTATCTATAATCTCAATATGACATACATGATCAATGGTCATAATAAAATATGCTTGTAAATCATTCATCTTGCAGAATATATATGGCATACATATGTGGGAAGTGACCAAAACTGACATAGACCAAGCAGCTACACCTTGGACTCCGAGGCCTGACACCCTCTCGATTCAGGTGATCGGGGATGAGATCCCCCGACAAAAGTGTGGTCTATTTGCCAAGGAAAATCAAAAATGATAAAATGAACTTGATAGATACACTAGTTGTAACACCCCACATCTTAAATGCACTAGTTCTACGCAAATGAAACATGATATGATTTAGTCAAATTACTGCCCATTTTAAAAACTACTTAAATCTCAGATTAGAGGGCAATTTGTATGTCTAACGCTTAAGAGGGTTGATTTAAAACTATTTTTATGTCAAATTGAGGAGATCACGACCCTAAACAAAGTGATAGAATTGAGGTACTTATAGGACTTATGAAGCTAGTACGTGAGTGACCTACTTGGTTACCTTAAATTTGCAACTAAACAGACACGAGAACCAACGTTGAATTTTTCCAAGTCTGATTATGAATAAAGTTTGTGTTAAGGGTGTAACTTTAGCCTATGTTTTTAGAATCATGAATGTATTATATTATCAGTCCAAGAATAATAGAGAATGGACCCAAGTACATGGAAAATCACTTGGTGAATTAGGCCAAAACTAAGTAAGGAGAAAAGGGAAAAGTTGGCAGCCAAGGCCCAACAAATTTGAACCCAATAAGGCCCAAGTGAAAGAGGTAAGAAGATGCATCACTAGCTTAGTAAAGTAAGGCTAAAAATGCCTTAGTAAGTCGACAAAGTCCCCCTTTAAAAAGGGTTTAAAACAGCTCCCATAAGCCCTTTTAACTTGAATAAAAAAATCAGATTATTTTGCAAGTTCTCTCTCAACTCTTTCTTGACTTTACAAGCATCCACAAGAGACTGTTAGGGTTCTTGGAGAAGCCCTACACCTTGATGGAAAAGATAATGTGTTTAGTATGGTTTTCTTATGTAAAACAAAGAGGCTAAGCTGATTATACCTGTGCTGAAATTGTTGGACAACATGTGTTCCAAAAGTTGTTGTACATTTTTCTTGTTTATTTGGAAGTCTTTTGTGATGCCCAATGTCCCGCTAGGACGGACTGGCACCCGTTGCCGATAAGGCTTGGGAAAACCAACCTGTATCCATGCACTATCTATACATATTATAAAGGATTTCTATATTTGACATGCTTTTAATAAAAATAAATAGTGATAACAAGCTAAAGGGAAATGCACATGGCTAGGCCGTTGGGGTCACGTTGTCTAAAGTATAAGACATGACCACACTTTTATTTACATAGTCTACAAAGCCTCTAGGTAAGGAAAAGTATATGATAAGGGTAGAGATAGGCCCTGCCTCGGCTAACTATACAACACAAAAATATAATCTCTAGACACACAAAACTCTGAAGCAACCTGGAGCTTGGTAACAACAGCTGGATATCCTGTACTCCTACTGGGGAGGTATACTGACACCTGTACCTATAGCATGAAATGCAGGTCTCCCATAAGGGACGTCAGTATAAAGTAATGCACTGAATATGTAAGGTAGGAAACAGCATATATAAAGTAACGACTCAACTGAAACTATGCACAGGTGTAGGATAAGAGACAACCCTTAGTTATACTTTCGGATCATGTACTTTATGTTCTTTTTATTACTTTACCTTTACTATATCATTTGTGCATAACAACTAATGCAAATGACCAACTGACCAGTGGTAAATCTATATCAGGATCGGCCCTGGCTAGGCTTTTCCTTTCACCGCTTGGGCTACCCCCATGATAGGATCGACCCTGGCTAGGTGATCTTCCATCCCTCGGGTTACCACCCATCAATAAACAATGTACTTTATCTTTCAATTACCTTGAGATAATTCTTTTGGTGGTTACAATATTGGAGCTGTAGGACTACAGGTGATGTGACATGTAGATAATCATACAAGACAAGATGACAATGAAAACAGTATGTTGCACAAATAATGAAATGCATATGAGATGAAACAAGTTGTGAACTTTATTTAGCAATAAGAACCCATGTAACTTGGTATCCACGTATGTATGCAGATTTAAAGGTGATTATGTATGGGAGCATATGAACATGTCAAAGAGTGGAGACACGGTTAATAGTTGTGCCAGAGTTGGTAAGTGCCACTATGTGCCAAGGAGGGATCTATGTTTCATGCCAAATAATATGAACTCAAGTAGCCTTACATGCCTCACTGTACGACCTCGCTATTACCTCGAGATAACCTTACCTTCCTCTAAATATTTATCTGCGACATAATAGGTGATAAAACTAGCACTATCAGCCAATAGATACATCTTGGCAACCCAATCTCATTAAATAAACAACATACTAGCAACAAGCATATAATTATTAACCCGAGCATATTCTTTCAACCTTTCCACCCCTAATCATATTTTCTAATATGCATTCTCATATACATATCATGTTAAGCCTATTTTAGAGACATAACAGTCTTACAATAGCCCAGAAAGCACAACACATAACAATTCTATACAACATAAAAATAGGCGGCATAACGTTACGTCCCTTCGCCACATTTTGACGTCAACAATCCGAAATATGTTTCAACTTTACTCAAACTGTCCTCAACCCATCTATACATAAAAACATCCCTAAAATGGTCTTTGAACATTACCAAAGTAATCATGAAGAACATGATGCAATAGCCTTCCATCTATCAGCCCACAAGTTCGAACTAAGAGTACAATTGCAATATCCTATACGAACTCACTATTGCAGACTATAAAAGTGGTGCAACAGCTTAGTTACATCACTATCAAACTATAGCTTGTGAATAACATAAGTCATACATCATAATTCAGCCAAATAAGTTGAGAAAATCCTCTTGAATAACAAGAAAAGTTCACAACAATCTTTAGGACACATGCTGTCCAAATTTTTCAGCATATACCTAACAAACATAATTTCTTGTTTTTCATGAAGAATCCTTACTTAAAATACAACTATAATCACTTACCTTTACCTAAATGGTTGTGGGCCTCCTTAACAACCCTAAAAGTTTCTTTTGGATGCTTTACAAAGTCAAGAAAGAAGAACAAAGAAGCTTTGTGAAAGCTGAAATTTTTTCAAAGTCTAAGAATGAATTAAATATGCTACTTGTAACCTCTATTAAAGGATTACTTCGGTCGACTTTTTTTTACCTTTTAAGACTTATTTTACCAAGATGGTAATGTACAATTTTTTCTCTTTCTCTTGGGACTTATTGGGTCGCAAACTAATGGGCCTTAGCTGCCCATTTTCCCCCTTTCTCTTAGTTAGTTTAGGCCTAAATTATTAAAGAAATTGTGATGTCTTTGAGCTCTTATAATATCCTTATTGGGATGAAAATATAGTACATTCATGATGCTGAAACATGGGCTAAAGTTATACCCTTAACACAGATTTTATTCATCATCGAACTTAGACAAATTCGACGTCGGTCCTCGTCTCCATTTAGCTAGCAATTTTAGCTAAGCAAGTAGGTGACTCACATGCTAGCTTCCTAAATCCTATAAACACATCAATTCTCTTACTTTTTTTAGGGTCATGATCTCCTGAATTTGACATTAAACTTATTTACGCTCAACCCTCTTCAGCGTTAGACAAACATATCGCCCTCTAATTTGAGATTCAAGCACTTTTTAAAAATGGGCGTTAATTTGACCAAACCATATCATGTTTCATTTGCATAGTACTAGTATTGTAAGATGTGGGGTGTTACACTTTTCTCTTTTTGGTTGGATTGATTATGAAGGGATACTACTGTTCTTAGTAAGTAAGTATTGGTTCTTTAATGATTATAAAGGCTGTTGAACCCTTTTTTATAGTCTGCGAAAGTAAGTTCTTGTGTAATATCGTAATTGTGCTCGTAATAGGGACGTGTGGACTGATTGATTGATGATTATGGTCTCATATCCTCCACCTATGTTTTAGGAATGTTTATGAACTATTTAGGAGTATTTCTATATGTATATATGGTGCGGACTGTTTGGTTAATATTGGAACAGGTTTGAAATTGTCGACGTCAAATATGTAGCGAAGGGATTTAACATTATGCCACCTAATTTTATGTTGTGTAGAATTGTTATGTTTTGTACTTTGTGGGCTGTTGTAAGACTATTATGGCAATAAAATAGGCTGCATATGATATGTATATGAGAATGTGCATTAGAAAATACGATTAGGGGCGGAAAGATTGAAAGACTATGCTCGAGTTTCTAACTATCCACTTGTTGCCCATATATTTTTTTTATGAGATTGGGCTGCAAAGATATATCTATTGGCTACTAATGCTAATATTATCACCTACTATGTTGTAGATAAATATTTGGAGGGCGAAAATATTATCTTGAGGTAATAGCGAGGTCATACAGTGAGTTATGTAAGGCTGCTTGATTTCGTATTATTTGGCATGAAACATAGATCTCTCCTTACCACATAAAGGCACTTACCAACTCTGATACAACTATTTACCATGTCTTAACTCTTTCACATATTCATATGCTACCATACATAGTCACCTTCAAATCTACATACATAATTGGATACTAAGATATACGAGTGCGTTCTACTAAATAAAGTTCATGTGTTGTTCTACCTCCTATGCATTTCATTATTTGTGTGACCCACTCCTTTCATTATGGTGTTGCCTTTTGTGATTATTTTTCATATCATATGTTGTATCTACAGTCCTACAACTCCAATATTATGACCACCAAAAGAATCATCTCAAAGGTAATTGAAAGATAAAGTATATTACCTATTGATGGGTTGTAACCGAAGGGGTGGATGAATCACCTAGACAGGGTCGATCTTATCACGGGGGTAGCCAAAGGGGTGAAAGGAAAAGCCTAGCTAGGGCCGATCCTGATATAGATTTACCAATAATGAGCTGGTCATTTGTATGACATGTTTTGTGCAGACTATACGGTAAAGTTAAAGTAACAAAAATAACATAAAGCACATGATGCCATAGTATGACTAAGGGTGGTGTCTTATCCTACACCAGTGCATAGTTTCATTTGAGTTCTTACTTTATATACAATATTTCCTGCCTTATATATCAGTATATTATCTCGTACGGATGTCCCTTAAGGGGTACCTACATTTCATGCTGCTGACATGTGTGAGTAGATATCCCCAGTAGGAGTACATGATATCTAGCAGTAGTTACCAAGCTCCAGGTTGCTTCGGAGCTATGTATGTCTAGAGCTTGTATTTTTATATCGTATTATTAGTCGAGGCGGGGCCTGTCCTAACCCTTATCAGATACTTTCCTTATCTAGAGGCTTTGTGGACTATGTAAATTAAAGTGTGGTCATATCTCCTACTTTAGACAACATGGCCCCAACGGCCTAGCCATATGTATTTTCTTTTGTATTGTTATTACTGTTTGCTTTCTTAAAGGCATATTGAATGAAGAAATCCCTTATAATATATATAAAAAGTGCATGGGTAGAGGTTGGTTCTCCCGAGCCTCATTCCCAATAGGTGCCAGTTCGCCTTAACGGGACTTTGGGGCGTGACACTAGTATAGCAAGGGTAATAATTATAATCTTATGGTGGCACATAGCTTACAGACTAAAGACTTTATATAAGGACCCCATGAGTCGATCCCCCATTTTAAGCCTCAATAAGTCCTAAGTCAAATCCCTCGGAATACTTGAAATAATCATGTTTTAATCATAGCATGAATAGCTTGTAACAACATGACTTGAATAGTTCATAAACATGTTTGACCTCTAGTTGTGAGCTAACTTGAACATTAGAGTAGATCATAATTATATGTGAACCCATGCTTTATAATGAATGGCTCAAAATAAGTAAAAATCTTGAAATAGTGCTTAACATGATACTCATAAAATCATAAGAACTTTTCATGAAATCAATACATACTTGAAAGCCCTCACTTATCATGTAGGCATTTGACTTATAAATCATGTAATAAATTATTAATAAATTGAGAATTCTTGTCATGTCATTTTATCAAATACATGGTAGGTTCATGATACTTGTTCAAAATCATGCAATTTAAGAGTGAAATAGTATTAGTAAACTCAATGCATATCAACCCACCAACATGTAGTAAAACCCTCATGTAGGGTATCTTGATATCCATTACAAAAGCTCATGATATTTCATAATTTCATAGTTCAAATCATGTATAGTCTCAATAGACAAAATCAATTCATGGAAAAATATTGAAATAGATAGTCATGCATAATCAATCTATACTTCCTAAAACCCTAGAATATTAATATTCATAATCCTTAATAAGAGATACCCATAAGTAATATTACTTGAAAATATGCAATTTTCATGAAAAGGGAAGGTTGGGCTCCATGGATGAAAGGACCCAATGGATGAAACCTACATCCGTTAAACCTTAGTAGACCTAGAGCTTGAAATGAGTCCTTGAGGTCCAAGATCGAGCTTGGGATCCTTAGATTTGAATGAGGGAATTGATAGAGTCTTAGAGGGGCTTTAGAGAGGGTTTTATGAGTTATAAAGTTGAAAAATGGCTATTATGGGTGATTTCACATTTAAGTGGGCATGGGGCTATGACTGCAATGCCCTTGGCAGAAAAAAATAAACCAAGGAAAATGTTGCACTGGTGCAAGTCCCCAGCGTGATGCGGACCAATTGCGATTGACCAAATACACTGCTCTAGGCCTTTGATGCATCATGGCTAGGGCACGGACAACCACTGTAATTCAAAAATTAGTTTCCTCTAAAATTTGAGTTATACCTATCACCCACTCAATTTTGCCCTCAATCAAAAATATGAAGTCTGATTTTCAAAAACACGCATGGATTTTGAGATATATGGAAATTACGATTATAAGGCATTCCTAAGAACATTTTAGGGCATTTCAATATCTCCCCCTTAGGAACATTCACCACCGAATATCAATGAAACATGCATAAGAGAAGTAATCATGAATATTTCAGCCCAACATGAATGCCACAAATGCATTTAAACATCATTTTTAAAAAGTCTAAACATGAATACAGAAAAACACCATAAACTTGTTACTATGAACATGAATGCATGCAAAATGATATAAGGGCTGATACTTGAGACTTAAGATCATATAGGGGACTTATGTTTTTACCATCGGCTTGAGTATAGTGGAAGATATATGGGTATTGCTTTTTTATGTCCACTTCAACTTCCCTTATGGCACTTTAAACTTATTGATTCCTCCAAAGGACCTTGACCTAAGCTACATCTTCGTTTCTCAACCTCTTCACTTGTCTATCCAAAATCTCCACCGGGACCTCCCCTACAACACCCACAGCCTCAAAGGGCACTATAGTACTTGGTTACCCACACACTTTCTCAACATGGACACATGGAAGACCACATGAACCATATTCATCTCCATAGGCAACTCCAATAGATATGCAACCTTACCCACTCTCCTCAAAACTCTATAAGGATCGAAAAACTTTAGGATCAATTTCCTATTCATTCAAAACTGGACCACAGCCTTCATGGCTGAGACGTTCAAGTAAACCCAATCACCAACCTTAAGCTAAAGATCTCTTCTCCTCACATCGGTGTAGGACTTTTATCATCTTTGGGTTGGTTTCAATCACTCCATTATCAACCTCACCTGCTCCAAGGCCTCCATGACCAAATCTGGACCTAGCAAAGACATCACCCCCCCTTCAAGCCATCCAACCATGAATCTATAACGCCTACCATATAAAGCTTCAATGTGAACCATACCAGTGCTTGAGTGGTAGCTATTGTTGTAAGCAAACTCAATAAGTGGGAGGTCTTCATCCCAACTACCCGTAAACTCCAAAACACAAGCTTTAAGCATATTCTTAAAAGTTTGGAAAGTCATCTTTGCTTGGCCATCTGTTAGAGGATGAAAAGTTGTGCTAAGCTTAACCTTTGTACCAAGACCTCTTTAAAAGGACCTCCAAAAGTGAGAAGTGAACTGAGCACCACGATCAAAACTTATAGAAAAGCATACCCCATGCAATCTAATCAACTTGCATGTATAACTTGGCATAATCTTTGGCCCCGAATGTTGTTTTGATTGGTAAAAAGTGAGCCAAGTTTGTCATTCTATCTACAACAACCCAAATAGAGTCAACGTGTTTCCTAGTCTTAGGCAACCCAATCACAAAATATATGTTCATCTCTTCCTACTTCCAAGTAGGAATAACTATGTCTTAGGCTAGGCCATCCGGCCTTTCATGTTCGGCTTTCACTTGTTGCCAATTGTGACTTCTGGATATGAACTTGGCAATGTTTGTCTTCATCCTCCCAACAAATACACCTCTCTCAAGTCTTTATACATCTTAGTAGAATGGGGGTGAATATAATAGGATGAATTCTAGGCCTCCTTCAAAATCAACTCCATTAACTCATCAACATTAGGTACACACAACCTACCTGGGTACCTATGGGCACCATCTACCCCTTAGGAGAAAACCTTCACTTTACCTTCTTTCACCAAGGCCTTGAACTCTACCAAAGTGGGGTGAAGATCTTTTTTGACTTTAATTCCTCAATCGAAGAAGATTTAGAACCATTAAGTACCACTAGACCACTATTTTCAACATCGTCCAACCTAACCCCCAATCTAGCAAACAGGTGGACTTCTCTTGTAACCTCTTCGCCACCATCATCAATATGAGCTAGACTGCCAATGGACACTCTAATTAGAGTGTCAACAAGAACACTTGCTTTGCCGGGGTGATAATTCATACTCATATCATAGTATTTAAGAAGCTTTAATAACCTTCATTTTCTAAAGTTAAGATCTGTTTTTGTGAACACATATTGGAGACTCTTATGGTCGATAAACACATCAATATGAACCCCATACAAGTAGCCATACCAAATTTTCAAAGTAGAATCCTCGACTGCCAATTCGAGATCAAGGGTGGGATAATTCTTCAGATGTCTAAAGTCATATGCTATTACCTTTCCATTTTACATCAACACACACCCCAAACCAATTCTTGAGGTATCACAATATAACACAATCCCTTCCAACCCTTTCGCTAGAGCTAAGATTGAGGTGTAGACAAGCTTGATTTTCAATGTTTGGAAACTCTTTTCACATCCATCAGTCAACATGAATTTTTCCTTCTTTTGGGTAAACTTTGTCATGGGAGAAGCAATAGAAGAAAAACCAATCACGAACCTCCGGTAGTAACCCACTAAACCCAAGAAACTCCTAATATCTGATGGAGTCAAAGGTCTAGGCAAAATTCTTATGACCTCCGTCTTCTTATGATCCACCTTAATGCCATCACCCCCACCACATGCCCTAGAAACACAACCGCTTTTAACCAAAACTCATATTTTTCATAATCAGTAAACAACCTCTCCTCTTTCAAGATTTGCAACACCACCCTCAAGTGATTAACATGCTCTTTTTCACTCTGAGAATAAATTAATATTTTATTCGTAAAGACCACCACAAACATATCAAGGTAGTGTTTAAAGATCATATTTATGAGATCCATAAATATAACCAGTGTATTAGTCAACCCAAAAGACATAACCACAAACTCAAAGTGCCCATACCTAGTCCAAAAAGATTTCTTGGGAATTTCACACGCCCTCACATTCACTTAATGGTATCCGGACCGAAGATCAATTTTATAAAATTGACTAGCCCCTGGTAGTTGGTTAAAAAGGTCACAAATCCTTGGTAAAGGGTACTTATTCTTTATGGTAACCATATTAAGTTGTTAGTAATCAATATATATTCTAACAGAATCGTCCTTTTTCTTCACAAACAACACTAGTGCACCCCAAGGTGACTTACTAGGCTTTATGAAACCCTTCTCCGACGAATCCCTCAATTAATCTCAATCTCCTTCAATTCTGTCGGGCATTACGATAAGGGGGAAGGGAAATAGGTTGAGTATCGGGAAAGAGGTCTATACCAAAATCGATTTCCTTTTTGGGAGGAACACAGGAAGATTAGCAAAGACAACAACAAACTCATTGACCACCAGAACTGACTCAATAGGAAGGGCTTTGGACTCAACATCCCTAATGCTTACAAGATTGTAAAGGCAACGCTTAGAAATAACCTTTTGGGCTTTAGTATAGGAAATGAATCTACCATTGACCACCACATCATGACTTTCTCACTCAAGGATGGGCTCATTAAGGAATTGAAAGTTATCCCTATGAGTTTTACAATCAATAGAAGCATAATATGCATGTAGCCAATCCATCCCAAGAATGGTATTAAAATCCACCATACCTAATTCAACAAAATCATAAGGCAAGACTTTTTGCATTATGAACACGGGATAATTTCTATAGACACTTTCAGAAACAACAGACTCACCAATAGGGGTAGACACTTTATGCGATTCATACTATAATTCAGGACTAACATAAAGCTTTTTGTCTACAAAAGGAGTAACGAAAGAATGAGTGGCACCTGGATCTTTCATTACATACACATCAAAATGAAAAACTTTTAACATACCGATAATGACATCAGGCACCTAAGCAATTAATTCAACTATTCGAATAATACTTGAAAGCGAGGGTGAGAAGAGTAAAGCAATGAAATTATACTTTATAGCCTCCTGATAAATATATAGAATAGTAAATGTGTAAAATATAATAGTAATT